>JAWWMG010000047.1:0-11371 GCA_035048385.1 Plethodon glutinosus
CGAAAAAAAGTAAACACTGCAATGCTATTTTCCTCAATTCTCCCGTTCAGAGCATAAATGCCTCTGTCATACAAAATGCTCTAAAGTTCTTTTGCCTTAAATTTAAGCTTTTTCTTCGTAAGATCACTATTCAAACTCAAAGGAGCAGAACTTCAGCTATAATCATATTATCTGGGAGCAAGTCTATGTCAAGTAAACACAAGTTAAAATCTCCACATAATATTACATCAGCCTCTTTATATTTTAACTGAATTGCAAAAATATCCTCAAGAAAAGATTTAAAATACTATTCTTCTATATTCAAATTTGACGGGTTTAAGTAAACATTAAACAATATGAAACTTGATTGTTGCATTCCATTGTAAAAAGACACTTCAAATTTCCCAACACAAAAACTCTCATTTAAAACCCATGTTTCCTTCACCTCCCAATTTATTCTTGTGGACAAAAGTAGGGCAAGACTCCCAACAGCATGACCCATATTAACTCTTTTTGCTGGTATTATATTGACATGTAATTATCAACAAATGGTGATTGACTGTACCATGTTCCTGTAGAAAAATGATGTCTAACACTTTACATAGTGTAATCCAATCCTTATCTTATAATTTCGCAGCAATTCCCACACAGTTCCTCAATAATATTTTTAGGTAACCCACTTCATTACAGATTACACTAGTAACTTTACTAATTGGGCAATATTCAGAGACAATGCCCAAACCTGGATTACACTTTTCATCTGAGGAACAAATTGTAGACAGAGCACATTCTGCTCCCTAGTGCACTGTGACTCATCCACCCCTGATGAAGCAGATACATTATTGACTAAATGCTGAGGATATACTTGCTCTAAACGATTGGGTATATTCGCATGCAGTTTCTGCCAGGGAATAATTTCTACAGGTGAACTATGGAACTAAGCTTTAACCTTTTAGATGGCTACCCCTGCTTTCTAGACAACTGTTCTTTAGAATTTTGTATGGCTTGCAATGCAGCTGAAATTTCCCTTGTGTCAGAGATGGCCAGAATACCGAAGTATGCGAAAAATGAGGCATTTAATAAAACCTGATCACAAATTGCTGATGATTTAAAACAATAAATTGTAGCCTCATCATAAATACTACTGGTATCTTTTACAAAATCAGCACTTCAGATATTGTTTGACCTTATCTGCTGTAATATGTTGTCCTTTGAGCAAAAATATAACAATGTTGATCTGTTTAAAAACAGTCTGCCTCCAGTTACATTGGTAAGAGGACATTCCGGTACCAGCTTTAGAGAACAATACAAGTCTGATAATGTATTAGTCTAGTCACCTATTGCTGGCAAGGTAGATATCTGACTACCAGAATGTGTAGTTGACAGTATAAAAGAGGGCGCCTCCACATTCCCCAGTGGTTTGTTGCCTCTCCTAAATTGGAAGGTCTATTGAAAGGGAGTGCCAAATTAGGATCAAAAAAGGAAACAGCAAAATTATATAAACCATTTAACTCTTACCTAGCTATGGCCTGAAACACAGCATGGTTGTAATTAATTCTCCTTTTTTCACATGGCTGTACTATTACATCTTACCTTTAGTGTGAACCAGTAATAGTAATTACTTCCCCTTGGCCTAACAGGATTAGTGTGATTCAATTTGGCCCTAGGAGTGGCCACTATCTCCTTGGGATGGCCCTCCCCTATTATATCCTGTAAGCTAGAGTTGTTTCAGCACAAGCATTGGATTTTATGGCCAGAGCAGAGTGGCTTCCTATTATGCATTAAACCTTCTTTAATGCTTACACAGCAGAAAAACAAAAACTACAATACCCAAAGTTCATGAATATGATATCACTAATAAGTGACCTACGAACGACCAACAAGGAAAAAGGTAATGTAATAAACTGTCCACAGTAATACAGTAGTCCCTTTTTCTTTTCTGCTCCACAACAGATGAGTTGCAGTTTATTTTCTCTCCTTGATTTCATGGCAGATGTTTGCATTTATTATTATGACATTGTATTATTTTGGGGGGTTTTCTTGGCAATTAGCGACTTTTAAAGCTTTGTTTAACCTCCTCTTACCTCCTATCAAATTCGAGCCAATGGGTGAGACCCAGCACTCTCTCCTCAGGTCTCTCGCGCTTGTTGTGTGTGCTGCGGTGAGCGCATTTCCCCTAGCTCGGCCAGGTCTCCCACTCGTATCAACGCAGACAGGGCCCCTGTTTCACAGCGTGGGCTTCCACATCTTACACATGCAGTTCGAGAACCAGCAGTGGCTCCAATTTAATTTAGGCCCCGGTCACAGCCTCTCTGTACACCAACACGCTTATGCAAACCTCGCGTTTGCAGCTACGGTGACTCACACTGGACTTTTCCTTGCTTTCATAGCGTGCACCCTCCATTCACCTCACACGCGATAGCGATTTGCGGCCATTTGAGGGCTCCTTTGACCCTATCATACTTTTCTTCACATATAGCCTTTACTGCAATACTAATTCTTAAGATACTGACAGGGAAACAACCTACTTGGATGAAAATTATTATTCGGATGCCAAGTCCCAGGTCAGAAAGCCCTCTAGACCTGAGGAGTATTTTTACTATGAGGAGAATTTTAAGAGGATTGTAGGTTCGCATTTGCAAGACAGAGTGGAGAAAACTGTTGCTCCTCTGTAAAATAAGCTGGATAAGGTTGTCTTACAACTTTCTAGGTCTAAGGGCAAAGGAAATAAGACCCTTGACAATTCCCCCAAAGGCAATAAAACCTTGCATTCTAAGGTGGTGTCAAAAAGAAAGTACCTTGGGCCTCCAGCTCATTCCTCTATCAAAGACAAAATGGCTAAATGCTTCAATGAGGATTTATCCTCGCACAAAGACCCCGGCCACAGGGTGAAGCATGCTGGCAAAAAAGGCACATCTCATTGAGATAATGTAGATAGTATCACATCAGACACCACCTCTTCTAGCAAATCTACATTAGATTCTGATGATGATCATTGGGACAAAGCAAAGAAGTCCAAAAGAACAAGAGGTCGGATGATAAAAAAGTAAATAATAAAGACAAATTAAAGTCTAACAAAAATGATAATTCATCATCCAATGAGGATGGGTATGTCTTTAAACCAGAAAATCTCAGACATCCTCGTTTAACAGAATGGTATACTTCTGCCAGCAGTGGCAAACATTTAAGAGCTCCTCTAGACAAAGAGGTTCGGAACAGAATGGGGGCTGAATGTCCGAGACCCTTCATTGATTCAAAAGTTACAGAGATGCTTGATATTGACGCCAAGGTTCTCATCTTTGCTGGCCGAAATGCCTGAGATCTAAAAAGGGGCATAGACAGAGCTTGGCACGGATGCCAGGAAAGACTTCTGGACACAGTTGGTCCCCTAGCTAAGATCTTAGAGTTAGCTGAAGACTCAAAATCCTCTGGTACCTCTATTGCCCCCTCAATTTCTAACATGCTAGGCCCAGTGTGCCGTATGCTTCCTTGGGAATGCCAACTATTCCCTCTCTGTGGAACACAGAAGAAATATCTTGATGAAAATCAGTCCCAGACTTCTGGAATTGGCCTCTACAGAGCTGGGAGCTGAAGCCAAGGGCTCTCTCTTTGGAGATGACTTTGTGAGAGAGATGGCACAGTATGTACATTGCTTCCAATCAATGGAAAAGACTAAGCAGTCCATCCAGAAGCTTTTCTCAAATAGAATTTTTGACCGGGCCGGCAGAGGCAGGAGACTCTCTTTTGTCCACCCCTTCAATCCAGGCTCCCATGGAAATTTCCAGCCCAGAGGCACTTACAACCCCTCCAATGATTATAAGTCTCCATTCTTCACAACCAGAGGGCAAGGATATCGAGGAAGAGGAAGAACTAACTTCAGAGCCATCAAACCCCCACCAGGTAAGTCAACATCTTTTTCCTCATCTATTAATCGGGGGAGGATAAAGCATTACATAGAAAAATGATTAAGAATTTCCTCGGACCCCTGGATTCACCAGGTTTGCAGGGGTCTCAGGTTAGAGTTCATTTCCCCTTGGTTCTACAAGACATCATTCCCAAACCTCTTCATTTATCATTGACAGAGCAAAAGCTAATACAAGCAGAGGTTGCAGCGCTAGCATCTGAGGGCGCTATCATGCATGCAGAAAGAGATTTGCCAGGTTTTTACAGCAACATTTTTCTGATATAAAATCTTCTAAAATGCTGACTACTGATTAACCTAAGTTCATTGTTTATTGACATTTCCAAATGGAAAGTATTCACCTCCTAAGAAACATTCTCCTCCCAGGGGATTTGCTAGCGCGTCTAGAGCTAAAAGAAGCCTATCTGGTGGTTCTGATACACGATCAGTATCAAATGTACCTCAGATTCCTGTGGGAAAAGACTCTTTGGTAATTCACGTGCCTTTCTTTTAGGCTGTCCTGTGCTCCGTGGGTATTTACAAAACTTTTAAAACTGGTCACGGGACAAAGAGTGATTCGTCTCATAATTTGCATCAATGACATTCTCCTCATGGCAAACAACAAGGAACAACTCTATTTTCAGACTCAATTTACAATAAACACTCTCCAAAACCTAGGGTTTGCTATCAACGTACAGAAACGTCTAGAATTCCTGGGATTCATGATAGACACCTCAAAGGAAGTCCTAGAAATGCCTCTTAAGAAGATAAAAGTGATCCAGAAGGAAATCACATAGACACGGAACCGCCTTCAATTTCACTCCATCTTTAAAGCCAGACTCATTTTCCTTCTCTCATCCTCAATTCAGGCCATTTTTCCAGGGCCACTACACTACAGGGTATTACAAAGGCTGAAAGCATCTTTTTTAAGGAACAGTCTTCTCTATTCCTTTTGAATTCAACTGGATCAAGAATCCATCACATAACTAAACTGGTGGTTAAACACGTACAGGCCTAGAATGGCATGGTGATCTTCGGATGTGCACCAGACTTAGCGATTGAGTCCGATGCGAGTCTTTCTAGATGGGGAGAGAGATGTGGAAACATTTCTACAGGAGGTTTGTGGTCAGCACAAGAATCCCATCTCCACATCAATTGCCTCAAATTACTTGCAGGATCCTTCACAGTCAGATCTCTGGTAAAAAATCAAATAAGATGTTGCATTCTCCTCAGGATGGACAACATTTCGGTGGTCAGGTATATCTCCCGCTTCAGCGGCACGAAATCGCGAATCCTAACAGACCTAGTGAAAGCTTTCTGGGATTACTGTCTTGACAACCAAATCGTAATCACAGCACAGTATTTACTGGGAGAGTTCAACACGATTGCGGATTGGCACTCCAGACACTCGCTAGACACGAGCGATTGGAAACTGAACTCCATAATCTTCCTTCAACTTCTTCAGTCCAGGGGTCCCATGGAAATTGACTTTTTTGCCTCCAGACTTTAGTACCTATTACCAATCTTCTTCAGTTGGCACCCAGATCCAGAAGCCACAGCGACAGATGCCTTCCTGCAGGACTGGGGTCATCAATGCATCTATGCATTCCCACCATTCATTATGATATCAAGAGTGCTTGCCCATGTTCATCGCCATCAAGCCAGAATAGTGCTAATCACACCGCATTGGACTTTTCAACATTGGATTCCAGCAGCTCTGGAACTTTCTATGGATTCTCCAATTCTGATTCCTTAATCTCAGTTTCTTCTAACAGATCCTCTAGGTCTTCCTCACCCTCTGATTCAGCAGAATCACCTCAACCTCATACCTTGGACAATTTCTGGATTCCCTCAGGAATGCAGCAACTTTTGTAGCATTCTTGACACTTTATATCACAATTTTGGGCACCCGGAACAAGAAGAGTTTATAAATCAGCCTGGTCTTCTTGGAATAACCTATGTTTGGAATGGGACGTCAATCCCATTAATGGAAATATTGCCTGGATAGCAAACTTCTTAGCTCAAAAAACTCATAAAGAAGCACAGTACAGATCTGTCAATGTGCTCAGGTCAGCTATTTCAGCAGTACATGAACCAGTAAAAGGTCTTCCTGTGGGGGAACATTTCATCATATGTAGATTAATGCGAGGAATCAGAGTTTCTAAACCTCCAAAGTCAAAATGCAACTCCTTCTGGGTTGTAAATCTAGTCCTAAATCTTTTCCAGGAATGGGACGACAATCATTATCTAACCAGCGAACAGCTGTCATCAAAATTAGTAATGCTCATGTGCCTGGTCTCTTGCAAAAGAGTCACAGACATCAAAGCTTTAGACATTTCCGGAAGAAGATTTGATATTGAGGGAGTCACTTTCACAGTTTCTAGAAGGACCAAGGTGCATCTTAATACAGTGTCCTCTCTGGCATTTCCAAATCAGCCAAAGCTTTGTGTTGTCAGGTACCTTAAAGAATTTGAGAGGCATACTTCTAACATCAGAAAGACCAATCAACTATTCATTTCTATCTGTAAACCATTTAAACCAGTCTCTGCGTCTACAATTGCCAGATGGGTCAGATGGATTTTATCCCGGGCCGGAATTGACATTTCCATATTCGGAGCCCATTCAGTCAGTGGTGCAATGGCCTCTAAGGAGTTCTCTCCCAGAGCCAGACTAAACGATGCAATTAACTGTGCAGATTAGTCATCAGATTCCACATTTAACAAGTTTTATTTTAAACCCATTGAGAATGTTGCTATGACTGTTATTCAACGGCTTTAAGCATGTATAATAGGAAGCCTCCGTGCTCTTGCCATAAAATCATGATTTTGCATACTTCATATTAGTAAAATCAAAATTTTATTAAAGAAAGCATGGAGGCGAGTATTATCCCTCCCGAAATATTTTTATTCTAATGTATCCATTTCTGTTGTCATTGCAAATAAAAGATATTCTGTTGAGCATTATCTAATTTTACTGTCGTCTATTTCACAGTGACTATTGATATTCTGTATAAATCATTTCAAAAATGTTTTTCCCTAACCTAATATCTAGTGTTTCTCTATTATTTCATGTATGGAGACAAAATTAATCAAATTCTGAACTATATCACAGTTATACTGGATTTTCTTGGTTTCCTGCAGGTTTAATACATAATACTCACCTCCGTGCTTTCTTTAATAAAACTTTGATTTTACTAATACGAAGTATGCAAAATCATGATTTTGCTCTTTCGTTGCCTAGGTGTTCGGCTACTTTCATGACTCTAAATGTGGTAACAAAGAGTCATTAATATGCTCTTTGTCAATCTGACAACTTTTGGAGCTAACGGATATCTTTGAATCTGTTTTGGGAGGGATGATATTAGTTTCTGTGCATTTTTTAACATATGGATCCCTGTATCTTTGCTAGCAAGCTGAATGGTTTTTATTTCACCTAACATAGATTCTAATTTAGTGAGTTATCCTTTTAGAGAAATAAGGGTCTATGCATTTTTATTTATTTTTATTTATTTTGAATTTGTAATGCACCTTAGCCCTATGGTGTCTGGGAGCAGTGGGTGTAAGATGTACAAAGTACCAGATTAAGCAGTTGGTTACATTGTACAAGATTACGCAGTTGGTTACATTATGGTGTCAGTTACCGCACTTTTCTTGCTACAGGCTAATTGCGTGTTAAGGACTGCATCCAATAGTTTTTCCTGAGTCCTCATTTGACCCTCCAAAAGAAGTGCTAGATAATCTTTGACAAACTTCATCTTTGAAAATAAAGAGTGAGCCAGCCGAGAAGTAGATTGATAACTGATAAATTGCCGCTTACTGGTTCTAACTCTACGGGATTAGGAGGAAGTTACCATCTATCACTGGCATGCGCTGACTCATTAGCAATCGCTGTTGTACAAAGATGGGATATGTGCGGAAATTAGAGATTGTAATGCACCCTCTAAATTACTCTCAGCGAGATCTAAGGGAGATTCTCAAAAGACCTCATCATCAAAAAATAATGATTCAGCCTGGGAAACGTGTAATTTTGGAACTACTTAAAATACAAGAATCATTGCCAACTGATGACATTGGTATGTTAGTTTCATTACTTTCAAGGCCGTGTGTTGAAATGTCCAAAATACTAAAGTTGGTTTGAATCACACTATTAGTGATGGTTGAAGATTGGGAAACTAAATGCTGATTAAGAGATCTTTGTCTCTAACCAGACAAGTCCAGTTTGGATATGGGCAGTGTCACTCTCTTATTTTTTACTTTTGCAATCAAAGGGCTACTGGGTAAATTTGTGAGTTGTGAGCATGTGACACGGTCTGTTTCCCCTATATTCAACATCCCTTGAACAACCTTGAGGCGCTTTACAAAAATAAAACAACAATAAATGTAAAAAGTTACAGAAATTAAATACAAAAACTTATCAAAAACATTTTACAAAACAAATTGCAATAGTTACACGCCTAACTGCTTAACTGCTACACAATGCTCTTATCGGGACGGGCTCGCTGCCCGTCTTGCTGCCTCGCTTATCCCTCTACATTTCTACAATACAGATGCCACAGCAGCCACGGGAGCCCTGCTTGTAAAACATGGTGAGGTAGTTTTCCTTGTCCAATATGGCGGCCCACTAGACAACAGGGGCTCTAGCACCCGAAACAAGGGCTCTGGTCCTTGCCAGCATCACCTGAGCAGCCAGGAACCCCTAACAGTTAAGCAGCACTTTCAATCCCAAAGATAACTGTGCAAATTGCAGATTACAAACGAATTAAAAATTCAAATTAGCAGCAAGGAAGGTTTGTTGTGCAAAATGCAAGGAATAAAGTGCAAAGTGGCCATGCAGTAGTTCAGGCATGTAAAGAGCAATCAAAAAGACATCAAAATAGCAGCCAAATATGAAAACGCTACAGCAGTTACGTGACCGCCCGCTTGTGGAACATGGTGAGGTAGTTTTCCTTGTCCAAGATGACGGCCCACTAGACAACATCGGCTCCAGCACTCAAAATCAGGGCTCTAGCCCTTGCCAGCGTCCCCTGAGCAGCCAGGCACCCCTAACGGGTAAGCAGCACTTTAAGTCCCAATGATTACTGTGTAAATTGCAGATTCCAAACTAATCAAAAATTCAAATTAGCAGCAAGGAAGGTTTGTTGTGCAAAATGCAAATAATAAAGTGCAAAGCGGTCGTGCAGCAGTTCGGGCGGGTAAAGAGCAATCAAAAAGACATTAACATAGCAGCCAAATATGAAAACGCTTCACCATCACAGTTCCTTTCTTTATATATGTTTGAGTTTGGCACCACAGCAGTCACGTGACACGTGATTGTGAAATACGGTGAGGTAGTTTTCATTGTCCAAGATGGCGGCCCACTAGACAACAGGGGCTTTAGCACTCAAAATAGGGCTCAGCCCTTGCCAGTGTCCCCTGAGCAGCCAAGCACCCCTAACAGGTAAGTGGCACTTTCAATCCCAAAGATAACTCTGCAAATTGCAGATTACAAACTAATTAAAAATTCAAATTAGCAGCAAGGAAGGTTTGTTGTGCAAAATGTAACGAATAAAGTGCAAATCGGTCACGCACAAGTTCGGGCAGGGTAAAGAGCAATCAAAAAGACATCAAAATAGCAGCCAAATATGAACACCTCATGAGTTCATGAGTTCAGCTTGTCTATGGTTTTCCTGTGACTTGCCTTCTACTCCAATTCTGGTTATTTTGTCACTCAAAAGATATACTGGTATTGGTAGTCAGGACTCTTGCATCCTTCCTGCATACAAGCCATTACCTTGCTAGGGTTTCTAAGTTCCCTCACTACCTGGCCAGAGACAGATTTCTGTGCCCAGAAGATGATTTTGAGGTACAGATGGTAGGTACTTCATCACAGTATGCTGGAGGGGATATGGATCTGTTGGAACATATGTACTTATGTGTTGGAATTATCCGGTTCTACTATCTTTCTGTGAAGAGGTTGTGCAGATCATTATTGACATTAAAGACTCAAGTTGAATTCCCTCAATGCATTGTAGTGTGGTGGTACTTGCAGGACCCAGATCATCCCAGGTTAAAGCGGGAGTGTTTGGTAAACGCCCGTCTTGCAGCTAAACAGTGTGCTGCTAAATTATAGAATTTCATGATAGTTCAATGGTGACACAAATTTGGTTTAACCTAGCTAAACAATATGTGATTTCCATTCACACTGACAGCTAGACCAAGTTTGTTCACATTTCAGGTCCTTTGAACGTAACTTTGCATGCTGGAGATGCTTTATGGCGACCCTGATAGGACATAGTGTTTGTTTATATTATAGAGACATTTGTGAGGACATGATTTCTTTATTTTTGGTCAAGATATTTTCTGTTTGCTTACCCTATTTTTCCTTTTGATGGTCTGCTAGTAGTTTCATTTGTAGCTGCTATGTTTATTTTTTTGTAAATTGAAAATTATTCAGAATTATATATGAAAATGTAAAATCATCAATTATTGTGAGTACTTTTAAATTAAACTAATATACTATTTGAGTGGATTCAAGAATTTGACCCAATTTCCCAGTGTCAAATAGGTTTTACTTCCCTTTTAGGAATGAGAGACCAAATACTGAACTTGTATAATTTGGTATCAACGCATATACAAAACAGGCAAAAAATGTATGCAGCTTTTCTTGACCTGAGCCCTGCCTGCGATAGTGTTAGTCATTGCAAATTGTGGGAGTTTCTAAAAGAAAAAGGGATTCCCTATTATTTGTTAAATGTAATAAAAGCAGTGTATATTAACCTCAAAGGAAAAGTAATTTACAACAAAGCTGGTGACTTAACTGAGGCCTTTGCTATATCGAAGGGCGTGCACCAAAGATGTGCCCTGGCACCATTGCTTTTTAAGATTTATATTGATTCTGTGGTTAGTGCAATTTATGGAAAGGGATTTGATTTTCTAGCATTTAGTGGTGAAAAATATGTAATACTTGAGCAGGCAAGCGTGTGCAGGAGAAGTGTGCCGGACAAGTGACCTGTCTTTGCCATCTTGAAAATCTTTTGCTTTTTACGGCGCTCGCTGAGCCTTGTACCCCCTGGCCGCTGCTGTTAGCTGACACTTTACCTTCATCAGTCTGGAAGCCGTCCTGTTTAATTCAAGACTACACCTACCAGAAAGCCTGAAGCAGGCTGTTGCCACCCCCACCCCTTTGATGAACCAGCTGACCGTCTGTGTGCTTAATTGGTAGTGCACACCGAGCGGCAGCATGAGCGGGCAAGCATGTGCAGGCTAAGTGTGCTGGACAAGTGACCCGTCTTTGCCGTCTTCGCCGCATGAGCCAGTGAGTCAGAAATCATATGAGCACCGGGGTTGGCAAGCGCCGTTAGAGTGTTCCTGAGTATGCTGTCCCTGGCTGTTTCCCGGCCGTGCAAGGTGAGGAGTTATTGTTAATGCGTCTCAGTCAATTCATGTGGTGGTAGAAGAGGTGGTTCAAATGGCACATCAGCACCCGCCTCCCAAGGAGAACATTGAAAAATAC
>JAWWMG010000048.1:0-11254 GCA_035048385.1 Plethodon glutinosus
AAACAGGGGCGCTAAGCTAAATGTACATTCGCGCTCCAAAAACGCACACACACACACCTGCAACGGGGCTCCCTAAGAGCCCAGGGCAGGGAAAAAAAATAATCCTACCACTGGCAGTAAGAAAATACACTGATCATTACGGGATTGTCCTCACACCGTTGTTTGTCAATTTACAAAGTGGATTGAGCGCATTCAAGCTCCGAATTGTAGGGCAGATACCACAGCTTTGCTGTTGATTAACCACATATTTTGCCGCATGGGTTTGCCGCAGAGAATATCTTCAGATAGAGGTAGTTCATTTACGGCTGACATAATGACTAGAATGTGGGAAATACTTGGTGTGAAGAGACAGTTACATATTGCATATCATCCCACTAGTAGTGGTACAGTTGAACGGTACAATCAGACGATTGTTTCTATTTTGAAGAAGTTTGTTAATGAGACCAGTTCTGACTGGGATTTGAAATGTCCTCTTGTCTTACTGGCTATAAGAGCTACTCCATCAGTTAGTACTGGCTATAGTCCGTTTGAGCTCCTCACGGGTCGCAGAATGGTTACTCCTGATCATCTTTTGTATAAAACAAACGAACAAACATTGATTAGTGCTTCATCCGTTCATGACTATGTCATAGATCTTCGTAAACACCTGCAACATGCATTTGCACATGCTCAACAGAATCTTGAAAAGGCCGCTGAGTCAAGCAAGACACACTACGACCTTAAGACCACAAAACTTGAATATGAAATAGGTGATGAGGTATTCCTGTACAATTTCATGAAACAAAGTTAAGGAAAGTAAGTTTCTTCCATCTTGGAGAGGCCCTTTTCTTATCATTGATAAATTATCTCCTGTGGTATATAAACTTAGAATTGAAAAAGCAAAAGTAGTTGAGGAGAGATGGGTGCACGTAAATCAGATTAAGATTGCACACCCTCAAATTCGTCTTACAGAAATAGAAAAGAACGTAATTCATGTAGAGTAGGGTAAAAATCTCACTTGGTAAATGTTTCAACCTGGACAGAGAGTTTTACTAAAGCCCACTAGGGGGGATATATTGTGTATGTTTTTATTCTAATACAAATTTTTCTTAATAGGTAATGGAGGAGTCACTAATGTTAACCCATTTGTTTACTTTTTAAGTTTAATTTAACCTGGTTTAGGTATTAAAGATTGTTACATGATGCTCATATTTCTGTTTTTATAATTTCTTATTGCAAATGAACCTCTTTCCTGGTCTGAGGTTAATGAAGTCTGCTGTGGGTGCTCAATGTCCCCTATCCTATTTGTGTGGTGTGTCGAACCGGGAACCAAGGAGGATCCAACTTCGGGGATACTTATTTCATCGTGCTGCATATCGTGGGAGAGAAAAAAACCTTTTGACATTATTTTACATCTTTCTGTTTAGAAAATTTCTTTGCTTTCCAATCAATTTGGCCCTCTGCACCTTGGAAAAGAAGAAATCTGGGAAAATAAAGTTTATAAAATATTATATTTAGTTTTGATCTAAAGTCACACAGATTGCGATATTGACCAAGCCTTATTGTTTGATTTATCTTTTGATATTTGTTTTATTTAAATCTACAAAATCAGTATTTCAGGATAAGACAAAGATTACTAAGGGTCCTGATTCAGATGTTATAGTTTCAGAATCAGCTGGGTTCTTGATGTCAGAACACAGGGTGATTAACCAACTGATTTATTTTAACTCCTAAACAAGTAATTGAACAACATGTGAACGTTCCAAGCTCTCTCGATCAAGAGACAAAAGATTGGTATAAGCCACATCTTGACCGGTCTAAAGCTAGCATTCAGTAAATATTAGTACAACTTCAAAAAGTATTAATTAAGAGCCAAGATGATTCTGTAGAATCTAGAAAATCAAATAGAAAGAAGAGATGGGTTGGTGCGTTGTTCTCAGCTGTTGAAATTTTAACTGTTTTTGGTACCATAGTAGTTACCAGTTTGAATGTAGCAAATTCAGTTCAAGTTAATCAGATTGAAGCAAAAATTAACAGTTTAAGTCATTCACTCCAGGAAATCCGACAACGTTTGAATACACAAGAAAATATTAACAAAGATATTTTGAATGTGGTGAATGAGACAGTGGTGATCCAAGGGGTTCATGCAGTCATGATGGCACATTCTACTAAGTTACATGAGCGCAGTTCAAATAGATGGAGTACAATATTAAGATTTATAGATCCAATATATTTTATTACTCAAAAATATTTGCGGCAACTGGAACCAAATATTGGTAACTTGGTAAAAGCAAGAATTCCTCTATATTTTATTACGAAAGAAATTGTATGTAAAATCCTTGGATCACTTCATCAGGTTAAGGTGGATGACTTGCAAGTGGCTGTTGCATTGGAAATGGGTAGTGCCATCCCCATCCTTGTTGACATAGAAAAATTACAGATATCGTTTTTATTGAATCTGCCTTTGGTAGATGTAGAAAAGATTTATCAAACTAAGAAAATAGCAAATGTGGGTTTCTGGAAAGATGATACATATTTTAAATTGAAAACACCTGAGATTATCGTATATCGAAAAGAAATGCGTGATCTTTTCTTGGTACCGAAAATAGATTCCTGTATTAAATTTAAAGATGTGAATTTCCTATGTGCTGGGAAGCCGTTTTTTCTGGAAACAAATTCATTAATGTGTGGAGTTTTAAGATCTGGCAGTGAACCGGCTACTTGTGATATCGACATTAGTAGACAGAAACATACAGATTTTAATACTGAGGCTGTTCCTATAAATGAAAAATGGTTAGTTAGCTCAAGGGAAAAATATTATAAAGTTTCCCGGGTGACCGATGGTATATTTCAGACATATTCTCTAGGATATAATGTGAGTCTATTTTACCCAAAGACGTGTTAATAATAATCGGAGAGGTTACGTTGTTCCACAAATCAAATGAGACTATGGAGGGTAAGATAGATATGATCAATTTGTTTTATAACAATACAATTCAATTAGATGAAGATCTAAAGTTTATGTTACAACAGAAGGAATACCATTCAATTCGATTGTCAGTAAAAGAAGGCACAGTGGGACTAGTGGAACACAGGTTTTCACAAATGGATGAGGAGATGTTGAATGTTAAATGGTGGGAAATGATTGAATGATGGTGCAAAATTGGAGTTATGGCTTTTATGTTAATTTGGATGCTGACATTGATGGTCATGGTAGGACAAAATACAATAGTCAGGAAGAAGAATCAAAAATATAAGAGAAGAGAAAGGATGTCAATGCAAAATTTTGTCCCGGTTTTTGATCAAGAAGATCCGTGACCCAGTTCAAAACCCCTTTTCATGAGTCACGGGGGGAATGAAGAAGTGAAAATTTTTAATTTTTTTTCAAGATTTCATTAGGATCTTTTAGGGTTTTGAGTTTTATTGAATTTATTAATTAAAATTGGTTAACATTTTTGATTTTAAGACTTTTTCTTGGAAAAATCATCAATTCATCAAATTTTTTTCAAAATTTAACTCAAATTTTGTTTTGAGGTTTTCCACCTAGTATGACTTATGCCAATCTAAATATTCTGTCTTTTACTTTTGACAAATCTTCCCAGATCCTGTCAATAGTAAAAGGGGGGATTTGTTGTGGAAATTTGTGGCGTAAGCTAACATTTCCCATATAATTTAATACCAAATCTGTCTTTCATTTTATGCTGTTTCAGGGCCCATTTTTATAATTTGCAACTTAACGTTTTTTTTTTAAAACCTGCTTTCAGTTTTGGTGCAAGTCATTCTATGTGAGGCATTATTTTTCATCATTGCCCTGGCAGTAGGGCTTCTTTGAGGCCTAGTAGCAAGGCTTCTAGATTCTGTGCTAACTTGCTTTTACATGCAGTGGAAAAATCCCACTGGCTTCATTTTCCCCTTGAGATCATTTCTGCGTTTAGAAAAATGGGTCATTTTTAAATCTGCCTGCAAAGTGATTTTCACTGTTGCAGAATCCGGAAGGTGCCTGGAGCAGAATTCCCTGTCAGGATGTTTTTGAGAGTCGAGCATCCGTCCGCACAATGGAACACTGACATATTTGCAACAATTTGTATCAACTCACATGCCAGTGTGGGGCTAATGGAAGTTTACAGTTAGGCTGGTTTATTCTATGGCTGGAGCACTGAATACTTCCTTCTGATTGGGACATTGTGTCTTGGGTTTGACTGTAGTGAGTTTCACAGAGTTTTACTGCCTTCTTCTGGCTAGTTTAGGGTGTCACAGGGAAGTTTGTGTCAGTGTGAAAGCAGCCTTCTGATTGGCTATGGTGACTGGGCATTTTCATTCTGTCCAATAAGCTCTTAGATTTTATTCAACATTTTGTCAGAAGTGTGAAAAAACTTGTGGTATAAAAATTGTTGCTCAGCTCAGTTCTGGGTCTTTTGCTCTCATTCCATTCTAATCTCCCAGGGGTTCTGCAGGTTCTTATTTTCCATAGGCCCAAAAGCCTAAATTTACTCTGGGCCTTTTCCCTCTCATTATATGCAAGCCAGCCAGAGGCCTTACTAGATTTCATAGGCCCAGAGGCCCAAATTTATGCTGGGGCCTTTCCTGCCTGATCTTGCCGAGGTCCATAATTGAAGCCTTATTGCCTAATTTTGATTTTGGGGCCTTTTCTCCTGAAAGAAAATATTCCTGCCTGGGCAGCCCATAAGATTTGCTCTGTGGACAGCATCAGTCCGCAGCCATTAAGATTCCCAGCCTGATACAATTCTATTCCTAGTATTGTAACTTCTGCCAGCGAGCAGAGTGTTGCTGTTGTGTCAGAGAAGAGAGCCGGGGGCAGAGAAGCAGTTCCTGACCATGTGTGGAGTGTTAACCTGAGGTCAAGTGTCCGGGGCATGCGAGGGAGAGAGAAGTCTTTGTCCTGGAGTTGCGAGAGGCTGTGTAGAGCTGTTGGTCGGTGTGCAGTGGAGAGTTTTTGCCGGTAAATAGAAGTATGTGTGGGATGTTCTATATTTCAAAGTACAGCTGTTAAAAAGTGTGTTTTATTATTCTTTTTGTGATAGTATATTAGTGTGCCAAGAACTGCACTGAATTTTGTGAGTGTATCTAATATCCCTAGTGTGCATGTGGGTATTTTTCCTCTGCCTTCCGAGGCCTCTAAAAGCTTCCACAGAGTGAAACTTTTCACTGTTGCAAAAAGCGCACCTTTGCTTCTGTGAATCTCAACTCACAACGCGAGTAAGTCAGAGTTTTTGGAACACTTAAAGCGTAGTTTGAGTGTGTTAGCAAGGATTGGTGAGACAATATTTTCTGTGTCACCCTGCAACTGGCCTCAGTTTTCTAATTAGGCAGATTTATGCCCATACGTTTTGCATGATTACTCAAGTGAGTAACTGGTTTAGTTCTCCTGTAGAGCTAGGATTGTTTTTATAGTGCTCGAGTTACACCATAGTTATTTGTGCCCGTTTTATAATACAGTCGCTTTTGTACAAGGGTGAGCACAGTGCTCTGCAATAATCCCCTATTGATTTGTAGAAATATTTAGCCACAGTGAAACTTTTTGTAGAAACAATTCTTCTCTGATTACTGTGAAGATTTTATTTTCTCTGTGTTTCTGACAACCCTTTTTCCCCTAGGATTAGTAGCTGGAGCTGCTGGAGTTCCTTTATAATTTGTACTTGTAATTACTTTTGCCTTTCTCTTTTATTATGTATAAGATTTTCTCCATTCTCTGTGATTCATTTTAGAATTTTTATATTTTGCTAATCCCTATTAAAACAGCCCGTATCGCGGCTATATTTTATTCTACAAAGTGTTATGCATTCATTTTGTCATTCACTATCCCAGTAATATACTGTCGATTTGATTATTGCCTGATCTGTGGGTCTCTCATGTTGCAGTCTCATGTGTAACTACTGAGATATATTTTTCCCCAAGACTACATTTTACATTTGCTATTTTTTTTACATTTGCTATTTTTCCCCAAAACTATATTTCCTCTGATAATCCCTCACAGTACCTATGCTGCAGAAATTTGGGGCTACGCACAAACACAAGTATACAATGTTTATGAACGAGAACTCCTTAGACGTACTCGCTCCCTTCTGCAATCTGCTGCAAATGAGCTGCTTTATTTCTAAACCGATATTTTGCCAATTAGCTGCAGACTAATAATGGGCCCTTTGACCTTTTTTACCAAAATTATGGCTAGACTGCAAACTGACCCTCTGAAAATGATGGTTTTGCATCTTCTCTGTTTGGATAAAAGGACAAAGTTTCCATGGCTAATTCCTATAAGAAAGCAATTTTTATCTCTGGGTCAGGTAGATATTTTTGAGACAAACAATTGGGAAAATTTGCCTACTGAACATGCTGTCAAACAGAAGGGTGAAGAATCTTTCCGTAATAGCCTGGTAAACGCTGCCAGTCTAAAATCAACAGTGGGACTAAATGCCCTCTTTTTAGCATGAGGTATGCATCTACTGTTTACCGTGGCACTGAGTAGTTTTGCCCATTATTTACTTATTCCTTTTAAATTTGATATGTTGTTTTTCGATTACAATCACTTATGTACTACTCGTCATACACCCTGCTTGTGCGGCAAGGATAAGGAATCACCAATGCATATATTCTTATTTTGTGAAAATTATGTGGGACCAAGGCAAAAGTGGCTAACCCCACTTTTTATGAAGTTGAATTTTAGGCAGATCAAACCCTTAATGTTTTTTTAAGACTTTTTAAATCGGAGTTTGTTATATTTTGTGTAATTAATTTTTTATGATGTGTCATTTTAGATCATCAATTGTTATTTGAGAGTACTGCTATATTGTTTTACTATGTCTAATGTGCATTTTTGTATTTTATTCCTGTCTGTTTTATGTTGTTTTACAACCCGAATAAACTTGAATTTGAATATAACTACTTCAGTTCTAACATTTGACATTAGGTTGACACCTATGCTTTAGTTCCCTGCCCATTGACATTCTACACCGCATCTTACACAAAGCCTGCCCAACCCCACCCTCAACTTCTCCGATTAATTATCCACTACTCTCACAGCAATACTTTCCTCTCCCAGAATTACCTTCTAACCCTGTGACCTGCAAGCCCTCGCTCGACACCCACCTTACTTTCAGCCATTACATTTCCATACATACTTCACATCATCCTCCCTCTCCTCCTTACCTATGTCTTTCTTCCCTATCGCCTTGCTCACTGTACACTCTTAGACACTTGCTCACTTACACTTTCAGAAACAGGTTCAGCTGGAGAGGCTCTGGACTTTGTTCAAACCCTTTGAAAGATATGCCAGCCACTTATGTAGGTCACTTAAAAAGAACAAGCAATTTATTTATTTATTTATTTATTTATTCACATTTCAAAGAACCATGCTTTATGCCAAATGGCTTCAAAGCACCACAAAAATACACATCCAAACTTTCGCATAACAACCAGACAGCAATGAACATAAATAAAACACGGAATCAATAAAAACAGCTGCAGAAGGCCCATTCGAAAGGTGCGGCACCTAGTCCATCGAAAACAGTTAAGCAAAAAGTGGCACTAGGTCAACCTGTCTTTTGCTTTCTGCCAGTTTTTAGTCTGTCTTTTAAAGGTTGGCGACGAGGGAGCAGACTGATTTTCCACTGGTAGCTTGTTCCACCAGGTAGGGCCCAACATCGCCAGCGAGGGGTCCTCTTCCTCTTCCATCGAGCAATGTCTAAATCAAATATACTCAGCACAAAAAGATTCCCCAAAACAGCAATATTTAAGATATGACCAAAAGCTAATTAATTACATACAAAAGTTTTATTCTTTCACATTGTATTCACATATTAACAATATATGTATATTATACATCTAAAAAAATCTAAAGGTGTAGAGCACCTTGTGTGCAAGACAGAAAGAAAGGTGAAGAGATAATAGCGCAATGTTAAAAACAGAAACAATTTGAAATCATTTCTTCATGAAAGCTCTTCAACAGGTTTCATTCCCACTAATCACTTTCAGAAATTCATCACGATGATGATTTTTTAACAATCTGGAGACACTCTCAATATTAACAGATGTCCATATCAGAACTGTAAAACAAACAAATTGAATACATTTGTTCAAGATTCTTTTAAATACGTCATTCATATTTGTGTTATTCACCTTGGGCTACGTGTCAAAACCAAAACAAACCACACACAACAAAGTCCCTTAGTGCAAAAATATGCATACGGGAGGAAAGGTGATATCTAGAGACCAACAGTAAAAATGACCCAAGCACTGACCAGTAGCCGCTGTGAGAGCTCATGTGGTATTGTCCTGATGAATTTCTGATAGTGATCAGTGGGAATGAAACATGGTGAGGAGCTTTCATGAAGACTTCATTTTGAATTGTTTGTTTTTAACATTGCGCAATTATCTCTTCACCTTTCTTTCTGTCTTGCACATGAGGTGCTCTACACCCTTGAGATTTTTTGAGATGTCCAATCTACATATATTGTTAATATGTGGATACAATGTGAAAGAATAAAACTTTTGTACGCAATTAATTAGCTTTTGGACATATCTCAAATATTTCTCTATTGTGGAATCTTTTTGTGCTGAGTGACTTACTCCGGAGTGGTTCCCTTGTTCTACCTCGTATCTCTGTTATGCTACAGGTCAACTCAAATACACGATCATGTCGAGGAGCATGGTGACAATGGGGAGCTCTTATGAATAAAGATTGTAAATGTCGTGGACCTCTGCCATTAATCACCTTGCTACTATCTATAAGAAGGGGATGGTGCTAATGACCGAGGAGCGCCTACCAATTTAAGCAATAACAGGGTGGGGAAATCAGCATGGAGCATGAGAAAGCTTGGTAGAATGTTACAAAGCCATGCCTTCTCTGACACAGCCACTGAACTTCCATGGTGCGTCATAGTTTTCAGGAAATGAGTTACTCGTCTATGGCACAGGCCTCTGCTCTAGATCCATCAGTCCAAACATATTTGAGTCATCACACAGACTTACACCAAGCAGTAATATGTCAACTGTGCTGACCGACAGCTCAGACTGGATATCCAAAACCATGTCCAAGCACTGGTTCTCTACACGAACACCACCCTATCCTCCTCCACTCACAGGTTCCCTCCACGTCATATTGTAAGCCCACCAATCACAAGACTGTCTCCCTAAACCTACGACCAGCAATCGTTATCTCTCTGTATACTTCTCTGCCCATCCTAGCCTCCAAGCCTTCCAACAGCCTTTTTAACCCTTTCCATATATTCCTATGTTATCCCCTGCCAAATCTTATCACCACCTCTCCCTATTATATATACCCTCTACACTCTAGCTAAAAGGATTATGACCAACCCATCCCACTCTCACACAGGTTTTCATACATACTTTAACCCAAACCTACATACTGTGATCTCCTCAGCTAACTCCCTAGACCAATACGCAATCAATACTCTGCGTCTCCACATTCCTAACCACTGTTATTTCGCATTACTAAATCATAGCCTTGTATAAGATATCATATATACAGTTTGCTGCCCACATGAATTTGCATCACTATACCTTCTACTATCCTTTCTCCTACCCACAACTGTCAAGAGCCTGCCCACACATTCCCTTACCAACTGGTCACCTTCCAACCAATCACACCAGCACATCTGCCTCAAATAGAAGTACCTTTCACACAACTACACAATGCCATCCTCCCTCTCCCATCCCTCCACCAAAATTAGCCTCCATCTCCACACCACCTTTTTGTTTTTGATCACCCAATCTTTGGCCCATGATAACTTCTGCTTAAATGCGACCCAGCCCACTCAAATCTCGCACAGCATTTTCTACCTATATCAAATTAGTCCCATTCGATGCCTCCCTTCCAAGTCTCTCATTTCAGTCAACAATCCGTCCATTCGCACCTCCATTTGCTTCCTCTACTAGGTCAACTCACCCCATTCCTTCACTACCATATGCACAAACACATAACCTGCACCATTAAATTCCATCCCACCCTGCTATCCTATGCCAACCCGTAAACAACTTTATCGGACATCCTTCCCAACCATCCATACCTATTCCATCACCTGCCGACCACTGCTCACTACTCATCCTTCAAATCCACCATGTTCTTGCCCATCAGCTGACCATTATCACAACCCTCACCCACCATATCTACCCCTTTCAACTCTGCTTCCTCCTCACTGTGAAAAACCCACCTAACTCCCACACATTATGGACCACTCATACCAAACTGGTTCCATTGTGTATACACTTCCTCCACTTCTGAGCCAACAAATCTCAACCCAGCCAAAGACTGACTGCTATTATTAAGCATCTCACCAATGGTACACTAACACATTAGACACTCAAGGACTTTGAGCACTGGGCCCTAAGACATAGAAGCTCATGTGCATAGGAGAGTTTGTTAGCTAGACACATTAGTGACCATTGTGTCTTGTCTTAGCAACTGGTCTTCAAAATGAGGGTACCAAGATGTTCTTTTTATTGAATTGAACAGTATTTATTATTTGCATCAACTGCACAAGCTTCATGGCGAGGGGAAGGGACATGGAGAAATACCTATAAATCCCACAATAAACATACAATATAAAAAATCCTGTTCCTTAAAAGCATAACATATAAAAACATACAAAGATTTCATGAAAAAAATAGAAAAACAGACATAACTCCTCTAACCCCATCCCCCAACTTCTGCCCCCCACTCAAATACCCCCCATCCACCTCTGCTGTCCCCCTTTTCCCGATTCCCGAAAGGAACTGTATTCATCCCCTTCCTGCATCAATTTGCCTAATATGGGCCTTGACCCTGGATTTGAAAATGCTCAGGGATGAGGTGAAGTGGCACTCGATCAGTAGTTTGTTCTACCAGTCAGACCGCAACTTGGACAGGACTCTCTCTCTTCCTCTTGCCTTATTCCATTTTTGAGTGGTAACTCTCCATTGGAGGTAGAATCTAGAACCATACTACTTACATTCCCACAAAAACTTCCTCCAGAGGTAGAGAGGGCCCTGACATACACCTGTTTGCAGATCACTCATCAGCCTTCTCATTTGAATCTACATCTTGAGACCCCAATCCTACAGTCCGATTGACTTGGAGCATGCATCCATAGCAGAACTTTGGCTCTGTTTAAACGGTGTCAAAACTAAGGTCCTCCTCCATGGATGGACACTTAGCCCAAAGGTATTACCATTTTGTTGGACTGATTCACTAGGTTCTCCACCTGACCCAGTGCAGAGGAGCAAAAACCTCAGTGTCATTATGGGCAAGGTTTGAATGGCA
>JAWWMG010000049.1:0-11219 GCA_035048385.1 Plethodon glutinosus
AAAAAACTTGGAGAAAACTGTGCGTTTTCAAACGGACTAACGTGTGTTTTTGCACGGAAAAATGCCCGGACGTCAACTCGTAATGACACTTATGTCCGATTAAATTCAACTGAATGTACGTATAAAAATAGACTTACTTCTACGTTTGTTTTTTTATGGACCACCGGCATTATTTACCTCCGTATAACCTGTAATCAAACGTACTTCGCAAATACGCAGTAACGCATAATTTTCGAGTACATCCGTATTCTTTGCCGGAACTGTATGACTCGTAATGAGGCCCTAAGTCAGACAGTAACCCCTTAGGAGACGTACATGGTGCCATGGTCTTCCTACCGTATAGCCTTTAATCCCAAATGTTCCAATTGTATGCATCCCATATAACAGTTGTGGTGTTTCCCTTAAAGATTAACTCAGCCTCTGCTGTTAAACATCACCAATTGACATGAAGCCTTAATTATTTAACTACCATTTAATGCAGTGCTTTATCTGCTGGCACTCCTGTCAAGCACACATTTCTGGGCTTCCGGATTACAAAAAACTGTGGCTAATAGAGATGCTGGTGTGCTGGGCCTGCGTAATAGCAATGATTTGCATATTGCACACAATCATGGCCAGCAATCACTTGATATGAACTGCATGCAGTTCACGTCTACATTAACAGATGTCGCTATTAAGAGAGGCTGCATTTCACATTCATGTTCATAGACATCTGTTGGGGCGTAGCCATGCCACGATATGCCACAGAACTGGAACTTTGGAACTTTGGTACACTGCTGGATGCACTGCAGTAACAGAACCAGTCTCAATGGCGGTTATGACCCAGTAACTGGAGAATGCAACAATAACATGAATATCACCAGTTAACTAAAATGCTTAATGAAATGACTCTTCAATCATTTTAACTCCACATCAGACAAATCAATTGGGGAAATAAGATTGATCGCAAACATTTAACTCATGTTTCAAGATGCCCACATAGTCCCCAGGCACAGATCACAGGTCATGGATATTCTTGCAAAACCTCATGCTAGACAATACAGGCAAAAAGAGGAGGTGACACATGCAGAGGCAAACATGATGTGGAAAGTGACATACTTAACAAACATAATTATTTACCTATGTACTGTATTGTCATAGCCTAAAATCGTAAAGTTCTAGTTGTCCCACCTTTATGTTTTATGTGATGCTAATATATGTTTAATCAAATAAATAAAGTTATTGCCATAGTACATTCATTACTTTGCCATCCTTGATTCAAGCACGTAAAATGATGAAGCTATAATTAATGTGTGTGTGTTATCAGCTTGCCTGTCCAATAAACATTGTTTTTGTCTACAACATGTGACATCATGCTGCTGGTCAGTATCATTTGAAATATTGATCAATAGATTAATAAAACTATTGAATTCTAGGGTGGACTTTCTAGGGCAGCTGCTATGTTGTTGTCTGTCACCTTCCTGTTCCACTGATGTGTTTCCATATTTGAATCCAACAGAGTTTTTAAAAGGAGGGTGGGGTTTTAACTAATACAAATTTCAGATTTTCATAGTTTAAGTTATTTTTATGTTTAGGTTGATGGGTTTTGCTGAGTACTGATCAATTTTTCACCTCGGTCTCTTTTTTAAATTAAGCATATTGTGTGTGTTAGCACTAAGAAGCCATGTGACTGCACACACAACATATAATTATTTTCTCTTTAATTCAATCATTCAATCATTCATTTATTCATTCATTCATTCATTCATTCATTCATTCATGCTGTACATAGATTTTGGAGCAGCTGACATCCAGAAAATATGTGTTAGCTAAGTTTCAATTGACTTGTAAAAATCTGTCAAAAATGGCCTCCAAGTGCTACCCATCCCTGAAAAGTGTGGAGACAATCATGGATAGTGTTTTTGCAACTCGATTCAAAGATCGCTCCTGTGCATGTTTTCAATGAAGCCATGCCTCACCATAGCGGCCATATTATTGTAGGTAAATAACTATTTTTTTGTCCCACATACCCTTACAATGTGCCAAATTGGACATATTGGCCTATATTGAGAACTACCTGCAAATATGGCTAATTGCAGGGTTCCAAAACTTTTCAAAAATGTCATATTTCTGCTGGCTCAGTAAAATAAAGCAAGGCCCCTTCCTTCCCATGGACATACAGATTGCTTTCTGAGGAAATACTTTAAGCTGTTATTATCTATCCCCAACTCACATGAGTACAGCAAATCAACATATACCATTGGCTCAGTCGTACACTCCACAACCTGAGTAGAAAGATAAGCGTTTGTGAGCTGTGTTTTATCACAATATCTTGTACAGATGGAAAACAGCACACTCCCCTATCTTGCTTGTCCCACATGGTGTCATGGACAGCTACAGTGCAGCTCACTGCTCAGTGACTCTTTTCACATAACCTCCAATATTAATTTAGTAGTATTTGAAAACATACTTTCAGACCTTGATGAACATGGCTAGTGTATCTTTCTCTAAGCACAAAGCTCCCTGGTGCGCCCTCTCACCTACATCTGCATATTCTGCTGGAAAGTGGCCACTGTGGTGTTGCAGTGGGTCTAAGAATGTTGACACCAGATATTCAATGTTGTCTTTCATGCAAACAATTTGTGGATCGTCACACAAAGCGTATAGGGGTCTTCTGGCCAGCTACACGCATCTGTGTCTCCAATATGATCATGGTGGCTTGCTCTCTTCACAGGTTCCACCTCTAACACATAAACTAGGGGCACTATTGCACAGAGGAATGAGTTGTACTCACTAGTTTGACGGTTGGATACAAATGACACCATTTCTCAGCCAGTGTCTGACACTGGTCAGAGTAAGGAAAGTTACACCCAGTCCTCAGCTGCTTATGATCCATTAATTGATAGCTGTAGCCCTGTGTTCCCATAGTGACTATTGGATATATAGGTTGCAAATTCAGCATGTTGCTATCATTGTCATTACCTGGTGTTGTGGCAATCCACTGTTTACCCACTTTGTACATAAAGCATTTCTGGTACTGTATGAGCACAAGGAATGTTAGTAGCTCTTCTGTTCTTTACAGAGAATGGCATTTAGGGGTGTTTATTTACTTATTAAGTATATCAAAACAAGGTATAGCACATGAGAAATGCTATATACTTGCATGGTTTTTTCAAGTGTCAGCGCAGCAATGAATTTAATCTCATTGTCGACACAGTTGTGTTTGCTTGGGAGTGCACCATTTGCCTACCACCTCCTCAACATTTTCTTAGAGGTCATCTTCATAGATTACGCTGGTTCAGAATAGCATAACCCTGCAACCAATCTAGCCGGTAAGATAGCTCAACAAGCTAAGAACGTGTTTGTGACATCTGTGAGAGCTGCAGGTTGCAGATTCAAATCCCAGTGCGTCCACTCAGCCATCCATCCTCCAGTGGTCAGTAAAATGAGTACCAAGTCTGATAGAATTGGGAACTGATAATGTGTAAAAAAAACAAAAAAACAAATATCCTATGAAAAACACATTATTGTTATTAATAAGTAGTAGAAAGGAAGTTGCCCAGAGTTGCCCACTGATTCACATGCCCTTTATCAGATGGATGATTCATTCATCCCTGACAGTGGTCTAGCAATCTCTCCCATGCATCAAGGATCTCAGTGCACAAATGGGATACAGTAGTTATTGAAATGTAATTATCAGTCAAACAAAGCATGTTTTTTAGGCAAAGATTAATATGAGTTTGCCATCCACTATGCAGTCTATGTCACAGGATTTACCAACTCACTGTTGCACGATAGCAGGCTTAGCTATGTGTGGTGCTCTGCTAGGTTTCCGTAGTTTTCCACTGTTGTGTTATGTGCTGTGGGTTCCCAAATGGTTCACTGTCAACAACAGAATTCCTTTCTGGAGTGATGATAAGGGATAGGGGTAGTGTGTGTGTACCCTTTCATACCTCTCCGCAGGCATATATTGTACATGTTACCTTCTCAAATGGGCCCACAAAGAACATGTGGCAAATTACCCACTCTGGCTTTGTGAGTTGTGAAAAATTCTATAATGGATCCTCCTTGTTTGTAATTTATGGTTACCTGCTTGCAGGTTGTTGTGTTTGTTGTGGCTGTGAATAGTGTGTACAAGCTGCTATTGAGATAAGTATCAGTATACAAGTAATGAAAACACAGTTAAGTGAAAAACATGACAAAATAATGCTGTACAGTGCAGCCATCATTACTGAAGAATTTAAAATGTACCAATAATTTTGAGAAATAAAAAAAGACTATATACAACTCAATCATAGGCCATATCCATTGACCACGGTGCATGACTTTAAATAATTAGCCACGCCTCCCCACTACAAAAACAGCCCTATAACAGTCTAAGTGTCCTTCAGTGAAGGTTAGAAGGCATATCCATTACCACATTGAATGTCTTTTGAAAAATATTGCCACCTCTAAACAGCCCTCTACCTGCCACAAAGTACTTCATTTAGTGGCAGACCTGAAAGGGAAAACACTGTAAGAGTGCTAGACAGCAGAAGGCTTGCCCATTTCACACAATGCATGACTTTCAATAATTGCCCCATCCCTCCGCCTTCCATTCCTACCGCCTGCCGAAAGCCTGAATGTCCTTCAGTAAGGGGTACACTCAATAGAAAAAACACTATTGGGGTACCATCAGTAAGAATGCATGTCCACTGAACACAATGCAGGATTCTAAACAATTGCACAACGCCACCACCATGCCACTCTACCAGTCCTCTAATACCCTTCAGTGTGGGGCGGACAAAGGGGAAACACTGTAAGGGTGAACTGCATCAAAGGGTATATCCACTCAACACAGTGAATGACTTTGAATAATTGACCCACGTCTCGTCCCACCACACCAACACCCCACCAACAGCCTCTTAGCCTTCCGTGAGTAATCAATTCTATTAGGCAACTTTGTAGATGGCACCCAGCTTCTGGAATCATTTCACTTAACTATTTTGTAAATGCATTGTCAATTGCCCCACCTCTCCACTGACCCCATCAACATCCCTCTGACAGTCTCAATGCCTTTCATTGAGGGGCAGACTGTACAGGGGAAATGTGCTAAGGGTAACAGTCTATAAATGGCATGCCCATTGAACACACTGCATCACTTTGAGAAATTGCCCACCCTCCTCCTGCCACTCCAACAGCCCGCAAACAGCCTCACTGTCCTTCAGTGATGGGAAGCCTATGTAGGGGAAACACTTTAAGAATACCAGGCATCAAAAAGTCAATTGCCCTCCCCTGCCACCCCATCAGCCCTCTGTCAGACTCTCTGTCCTTCAGTGAGGGGTCGATGTAAAAGGGGAAACATTCTCAGGGTACCAGCCATAATAAGCCATTTGCATTAAACATATTTTGTGAGTTTAAAGAATTGCCATCAACCACTACACCAGCCATCTACAAGCTTCAATGTCCTTCAGTGAGTCTTTTTGTGATGTCTTGATGTAATCTCCGCCATATCAGCTGGCCTCCAATGAAGGGTCCTCTATTGATATTGTTACCCACATACGGATACTCCTCTTCATGTATCTGCCATCTTTGTGTTAGATGGGGTTGTGCATCTTCTTGTGCCTTCTGCTCTGCCATTTTTAATCCTGTTTTTATCTTCCTTGCTTATGTATTGCTTACACTGTTTTGTACTTCTTTGCGATGCTATACCATTGGGTAGTTCACCGCGTAATAAAAACGTAGTATTATTATTATTATTATTATTATTATTAGATGCCGAATACTGCACTGCCTTCCTTGGCTGAATGCTTCTCTATGTTCAAGGTTCTGACATGAACTGAAAGATATGTCACTGCTGCACTGCATGTAAGTTTGCATGGGGTGTGATGAGTGTGACTGAGAGTGGTGTGAGGGTAAGTTTGCGTGGGGTGTGATGAGTGTGACTGGGAGGGGTGTGAGGGTAAGTTTGCGTGGGGTGTGATGAGTGTGACTGGGAGGTGTGTGAGGGTAAGATTGAGTGTGGTGTGATGAGTGTGACTGAGAGGGGTTTGAGGGTAAGTTTGTGTGGGGTGTGATGAGTGTAACTGGGAGGGGTGTGAGGGTAAGTTTGCATGGGTTGTGATGAGTGTGACTGGGAGGGGTGTGAGGGTAAGTTTACGTGGGGTGTGATGAGTGTGACTGGGTGGGGTGTGAGGGTAAGTTTGCGTGGGGTGTGATGAGTGTGACTGGGAGTAGTGTGAGGGTAAGTTTGCGTGGGATGTGATGAGTGTGACTGGGAGGGGTGTGAGTGTAAGTTTGCATGGGGTGTGATGAGTGTGACTGGGAGGGGTGTGAGGGTAAGTTTGCATGGGGTGTGATGAGTGTGACTGGGAGGGTTGTGAGTATTAAGCAATATGTTGATGAATGCCTGGTTCACCTGTCTACTAGCCCTTACTTTCCATTTGCATCTGGTCGCTGTGCTAATTGGTGGGAGTCGTTTTTGTGTAGTTGTGGAGTGTACTGGAGAAACTGGTGTTTGGCCACAACATGGTTGGCGAGTTTTCATTGCAAGTGAACATTGCAACTCTTCCATCGAACAAAATATTGGCCATAAGACATCTGAACCCCCACTCCCTAATATACCTGCATCTGTGACAGAGTAGATAGTCTTGTTCTTTTAACTAGACAACATCAATAGTTTTTTATTATTGCTGAATGTTCTGTATTATAGGGGTGACAGTGTCAGCCCAGTGTCAGGCGTGACAGTGTATAGGGGTGACAGTGTCAGCTTACACTGTCACCCACTGACAACTTGAAAATTGAAATGACTATAAATTTTGACAAACTTGACAGATCTGTGGTGAAAAAATAGGTGATTCCACACTGCAATTTCTGGCACTCACAGGGCCATTGTTCATATAATCTCTCCCTGTCCTTGTACAATGGTTTTCTGAGATGTTCCATTTGTTTAGTCAACAAGTATTTCTTATAAGGTTGTGAGTAAAGATGATATCACAGACTATTTTTAGTTACTTTACATTTCTTTATTTTAAGTTGTCTAGTAAATGGAATAGCAGGAACTTGAATGGGATTATTTTAGTATTGCGGTTCTTCTAAAGTCAGTCTCTTTAAATGAAGGTTAGAGAAAAAATTGTACTGGCATTTCCTAAATGGTAGAGGGAGAGTTACTGAATTTTGAAAAAGAGCTAGATTTCTGCAAGGCAGAGAGAAGAGCAGCTAGGCCTCTGTGATCCTGGCCCACCCACTGCTGTGAAGGAAGGCAGCAGCGTATGGGGAGCCGCCCAGCATGGGCCAGGTCGCAGATACTGGATTCAATGATGTCTGGTTTTGCCAAGTGTGTGGCATGAGTGATGATCCATTGAACAATTTTATTTAATTAAATTGGTCCAGCTCCAGGAGTATTCTAGCTATGAAATATTGCAAAGAACATTCAGGTCTTCAGACTGGGTGTGTGTTGAGAAAGGCTGACGTTACAGCAATTTAGCATTCCACATTGTCTGCCAGATTCAAAGTTTTTAATATTATAGACAATTCTTGGTAAAACAGTTTATTCTTGTGTTTGTACTGTGCCCTGTTCTCAAACACTGGCACTGCCTATTTCTGGGCTTTCATGGCTACCATACAAATAACAGATGCAGTTCTATTAATTTAGAAATGCTCCTGCATTCTGAAGGTAGAGTTCAAGGCACTAGCCCTGATTTACAAATGTTTTCTTCAATATCTTTTAATGGGCAGCCCGGGGGACAGCTTGTGGCAATGCTGTTTTATACATGGCGGCAGGTAGGGAGGGATGAATGGAGTGAAACTTGTTGGGTATTTTATCTTTCTACCTATCCCTTTCCTGTCGCATAATCCTTCTCTCTCTGACACTCGCTGTCCCTCGCTGTCCCTTCACCTCCTTCACCACAACACTAGCATCTTTCTTCATGGATTTCTCCCACAACAGTGTTGTTGTGACACCCACCTCTCTATTGCTCTTGTTCTCTCTTTTGCTCTCTCTCTTTCTCTTTACCAGTGAAAAGGACGCCAAATCCTTCTTTCTGTTCTTAACTAGACCGAGAAACACCCCAGCCTGGGAGAAGTAAAAAGAAAAAAAAAATGTAGTTTGTACAGTATACTGGTAAGATAGCCTGACAGGTTAAGCACCTGCTTCAGACATCTATGAAAACTCCCAGACACATAGCCTCATTACAAATCATGCGGAGGGCAGAATAATGCGTGGAATCTGCAAAATATTTGTGGATCCACGTTTTTCTGTCCTCCGCATGATTATGGTTTTGGCGGAGCACTATGCATGTTTTCACATGCGTTTTGCTCCGCCAAAATCAGTAAGTGTGATTACGAGTTTCAAAAACTTGTACAGCCCACGCAAGAAATGTAAAGTTGCTTGGGAGTGCACCCCACTGCCATTGCACATGCACATGTGGCACCCAAGGATGCCACATGGCCATGCACATCGGCCAAAAAAAACAAAGTGGCTTTTTTCTGCTTTTTTGTGGTGAACGTTTTCATGCACCACAAATGACCATGGTCATGTCCCTGACAACAGGGACATGATTCCAATGGTCATTTGCGTGTTTCACGCAAAGTCCTCTACACAGTGTACAACACTGTGTGTAGGATTTTTTTCAAGGGTGTCTGACATCCATGAAAAAATCACAGATTTCATGCATTTTCCTCCACAAATTTTTTGCATAGCCTTTTAGTGAATTTTTCTTATTGTCCCACGGAAAATACGCAAAACTCATAATAAGGCTGACAGACTTTAATCCTGTGGGATTGATTCAGCCTGTCAATCTTCGTAGTTTGACCAACTGAGTACATTGATTTGTAACAGAAACAAATATTATTAAAGAGCTAAACAACTAAACACTAACAAACTGGCATCATTTTCAGCTGTGGAGCATCAAAAGGCTTTTGTGCCTGTGAATGCCAGTGCCATGTGCTAGGTATGAACTGCTTTCTATACCATATCTCCATAATGAACTTTTTCCCATTCCTTTGCTGAATGTGTGCAACAGAATCAAGAAAATGAGAACTGTTTTGTTGTTGCTTCAGCTTCTTTTCACTTCTGAACATAAAAACTTTTGGTGACATTTCCTTTAGAAGTGGAAGATTATGGCCTATACTAAGAGTATGGCGTATACTTCAGGCATTTGGCGTATACTTTATGCCAAATAAGTGGCGTAGAAGTATACGCCACATGCCTATATGCCACTTTTTATCTGTATGCCAAATTTATGGTTTGCCATTCAGATTTTTTTGTGCAAGCATAATTTTTATGCCTATATGCCAAAAACTTGTGTGCCATTATATGCTAGGTTTTGGCTGTAAGTTTGCGTGTAAATATAGGCAAGTGTTGTGTATATGTAACGCTCACTTTTTATGCCACAGAAGTGGTGTAAAAAGTACGCCATTCTAACATGGCGTACTCCTCAGTGCCATTGTCAAACATTTGTAATGCTTTCATTTTTTGGATTAAAAAACCTCGGGCAGAGGTGGGGAATACCCCTCACCTCTGCACGAGGGTCTTTAGAACAGAAAAATGACAGCATTACACCTGTTGGACAGTACTCCTCCCACTGGAGGGCCACTGTGCAATGGGTGCTATCCCAGCATTTTACTCTTCAGTAGACCCTCGAGCAGAGTGGAGGAGATGCCCCTCCCCTCCCCTCAGATCGAAGGTCTACTGAGCAGTACTACTGTTGTGCAATAGACCCTGGAGCAGAGGTGAAGAGCAGACAAATTGCAGCATTTCACCCGTTACACAGCTGTGCTACAGGTGTAATGCTTTCATTTTTCATGAGGGTCCCGTCTTTTCTTTATGCAGAAACTGATCAGGAATCTCTACAGGTAAATGTCCACTTTATATTAGACCATCAGAACTGGCTAGAATTTGGCGAGTCTGTACTCCGTACAAGTACAATCATCACAGACTTGATGATTGTACCTGTACGGAGAATAGACTCGCCAGATTGAGTAGCACAGGCTTTGCATCAATGGATTACAGTTTTTGTACTAAATGTTTTACCTTTGTATGTTATGACATTGCCACTGCTTTGGGGTCTGCTGAAATATATATTATTAAAAAGAACACTGAGAGTGACTAGTTCTTCTGATGGTCTGATATAAAGTGGTCATTTACCCACAGGGATTCCTGAGCAGTTGTTGTGATATAAACCCAGTTAGAATCCCCACGGTGCTAATTACCAGGATTTCCCTATTTAGAGAATAGGGTTTTCTTCATGCAAGTGTGAAATTTTATGCTTCTTGAACCAGCGTTAGGCATATAAATTTCATGTTTGCATTGAAAAAAATATACTGTACCATCTCCATTTACAGCAAACTTTAAATAAGGCGTATGGCGTGGAAAGGAGTTTGGCGTACAGGAATGCAGATTGCATGCTGGCATACAGGCATGCAGGAATGCAGATTGCATGCTGGCCTACAGGCATGCTGGAATGCAGATTGCATGCTGGCATACAGGCATGCAGGACTGCAGATTGCATGCTGGCATACAGGCATACAGGAAAGCAGATTGCATGCTGGCATACAGGCATGCAGGAATGCAGATTGCATGCTGGCATACAGGCATGCAGGAATGCAGATTGCATGCTGGCATACAGGCATGCAGTATGCACGCCTGTGTGCCAAATCTTACGTATGGGCATATGTGTCCAAGAATGCAAAGGAAAAATACACCAGACATTAGACGACTGAAGCACCAGATTGAGGATTCTGTGCGCAGCTGGTGGGGGACAGAGTCCCATATAGTGGGGGTGATGACAATTATGCTGGCTCTGTTTCTGAGTTAGAGCAAAGTTGGCTTATTGTGAGACCTAGGTTAATGCAGTTGGAGAGGTAGGATGGGGCTGATTTGGGGATACATTTTTTAGTCAATGGGATAATTTTGAAGTCTTTGTGAGCCTTGATTGGCAGGAAGTGCAGTAGTTTTCCAGCTTCAGAGATGTGGTCTTTGAGGCTGAGCCCGGTTACTATTCAGGCGGTGTTATTTTGCATAATCTGTAGTTTGTAGAACCCCAGCTACCATGGAGTTGGTGTATCCAGTTTATAAGCAACTGGGTATCCTCAGTGGAGTGTAGCTTGCATCTCAAGCAGAACAGGCCATGGGGGTCCTGTGAAGACAAGCCTGTAATGGTTCTTATATTTCATTTTTTTTCATGTCCCGTGCTCTCAGGGAGCACCGTACAGGTGTGTGTGTGGTGTGTTATTTTTGGTGCGCAAGGATGACTCGTGTA
>JAWWMG010000050.1:0-11130 GCA_035048385.1 Plethodon glutinosus
TCTACTGCAACTGCCTTTAAAGTTCCTGTTTAAGCAATCGTATTTCTACTACCATTTTCCTTGTATTTTTAGTCTGTCTTTTGTTAATAAAGAGTGGTATCTATTTTTGCAGACCTTGAGTAGAGTCCCTTATTTGCACGAAGTATTGAGTTACTGTGGGAGGTTATTATTAAGAGCTAACGATCCCTTTTTATTGCGTGTAGTTATCTCAGTGTGTACTGGAATCCAGTCCCTGGGCGCTGAACTGCACGTGTTTAAAGTGTTTTTATGCCTGGCAGGAAAGTACATTACTAAATCCTTTGCCAACCCGTGCGCTCTCTAAGTTGGAGGCCGCGGTGTTTCATTAACATCGCTCCACACTACTGTGTATTTTTGCAAAACCTTTTCCGCCACACCTTCCTAGATGCAATTCTTCTTGTTTTGATCATTTAAGTCGTCTCGCACTGCTTTGCAATGCCTGCAATCTGTCTCTCGGGCAGAGCCAGTTCAATCCCTTTGGTGTTTGTTACAAAGTAACTTCTATGCTTATGGCAGAGGTGCAGAAGGGAAAAGAGTCCAACCTTTTAGGAAACACTACGGGGATTAAGTAAACAAAATCACACCACACAATGGGGCATTAGAAAGCAGTTATAAGTGATAACTTCAAAAATGAAAACAAAATGGATTGCAATCAGTCAGATAAGACCACTTAGGTCTTATAGGAAAAATAAACAGAGTGTATGAGTTGTCCATTTAATTTCAGCCAGGGGTTGCGGTCTGGCTAATAATATGGAACCCCTGAACTTCCCAAGACTCAGCTTTCAAATGAGCTGTCTTGTGATTTGCTTGCCCTTGCCTGTGGCAGGTTAGAAAAAGTGCGACGAAGGTTTCCATTCAAAGAAATTTTTTTAACCCCAGCGTTTATTGTTCTACAAATTAAGCTCTGGTTTATCACCTTACACCGCACCCTTCTACCAAATTACATTAAAGGGTGCTTAGAAACAGTGCAGCCACGGTGCAAAGCTCTGTACACGTTTAATAGAAGGTGTGTGATGTGACGCTGATATACAGAAAGGTTCTAGTTGAAATCACTGCAACAGTAACAGTCTTTGCACGCGCAGCATTAATTAACAAAACAATCGCCAATTTAGCAATTGTCCGGCACTGCTGCCGCCCAGTGACTTATTTTTTTTATACAAAAAAATATTATTTTAATCTCATCCCTCAAAATGCCTAAACGTTACCTATCAAACATGATTTTATCATGACACCATTGAAAATATGCTGAAATTTAACAATAAAACTACGCACTAAGGTACCAAATTACTTTGCAAAACAAAACATAGTGGGGGAGGGGTGGACTCCCGAGCATAGTTGCTTACTTAAGCATTACAGTGAAAACTAACAATAATTATAATTTATGGACCGAAATAATGTAGTCAGCTCTTGTGCATGCACAGACCATAGCTGTCATTGTTAGCAGTATGTGATGAACTGTAGTCTTTGGGCTGTTACCGGGGCTGTTAGCACTCTGATTCAGGGGCATGGCACGTTAAACAAATATTTAACATAACATAACATAACTGCACCCCTCCACCACCACCCAGCATTATATCTTTGTTACTCAGATAGCTGCCAGCTATGTCAGCTCCCCTCCCCAATCCACACCTTGCTTACTCCTCTCTCTGTTTACAACCCCCATGCCTCTCCCCATACCTTGTGTGTCAGCCATGCTGTCCCACCGTTTCATGGTCTCCAGGGTCTGGGGTCAGGTCTTGTCTTCTCCAGCTTCAGTCTGTACGGGGGGTGCTGCCCCTCAGTTTCCTGAAAGAGGGTCCTGCTCTGGGGCTTGTGCTCCCCCTCGCGCATGCGGGCCGGTACCAACTATTACTATCTGTGTGCCCGGTGCTTGCAACAGGTGTAAATAGTGTTACACGGTGTACATCTCACTTAGTTTCGCTCTCTATCTGTGAGATTGGCACTTCACCAATGAAAGCAAAAAAGGACTATCATCACAACAGCTCAATGAAAAATTGAGGGAAAGCCGATCGGCCATCTTAGAAAGAGAGTGTATGACAGAGTGTGGATATACATTGTGTGTAAATGAATATTTAAAAATTTTCATCATTAGAGTTTACTTTACGCAGTGTACTACAAATAAAGTTTTAACTTACCACTACTACTTCAGGTTGATTTTTTCCATTTTTTATATTATCTTCATTAGCACTAGAATACCATAAAAAATAAAAAACAAAAGTACAAAAGATTGTATAATAGCACCAATATACAAGTTTTGCTTAATTTACTGCCAACACCAATTAAACAGCGATTTTTTTTCCCCCACTGCTTGTCTGTGCTCATGCTAGAGATATAGTGGCTTAGAGATCTAGTGGCGTAGTCAGCTTCATGAATGAGGGGCAGGGCAGCCAATAGCTCTTTGCTACTGGTTTCTGCCCCGCCCCCACCCCTGGCATTTCTCTGACAGACTCCAAATTGATGTGGGGAGGTCGTCTAGATCTCCCCTCACTACCAGTGCAAACGGTTTTCAATGTGGTGCTCTAAAAGTATAATTATGGGCTGTTTTTGCCAGCGCACTGTATCCTCGCATGGGAGAAAAACAAGATGTCGGATTTCAGCACTGAATGCTGTCCTCTGATTGGCTTGTCATAAGTCTCATTCTTTTTTTGTTTTTTTAAATTATAAATCTTTATTGAAATGCATGCGTCCCAATGTATTTTGTCATTAAAAATGTCCATTTAATTTTCTTTAATAATTAAAAATTTAAAATGGCCCATTTCACCTCAGATACAAAAGCATGCTTTGCTGGCCTATGCCTGTCTTTTGAGACCAAGATGAAGTGAATCCGTGCAGCCCTGCGACCTGTAGGCATGGCTAAAAATTCACATTTTCCCCTATGGCAAACCCCCATGTTTTCACACCTTTTTTCTATGAAGAATAGATCAAAAACCACTGAACAGAAAGGCGTGAAACTTGGCCAAAAGTTCCCAAATTGCCTGGCCACTTTTTGCTGAAAATTTCATGCAAAACCACCAAGCGGTTCAAAAGTTATAGGCAATAGAATTTTGAGGATTTCCCATGTAAAGCATGATTTACCTTAACTCTTAGGTGACGACCGTCGCCTAAGAATGAGATACAACAGACACAGAACCACCCTGACACTGCCAATTTGCTCAGAAATCCAAGGTTTTCACTTAAACAAGGTCTGTTGTACTATGACAGGAGATTGGTTGTTCTAGACCCTAACAAGTAACGTCTCCTTTTAGCATTGTTTTATGACACTCCATCTGCTGGACATAGAGGCATACATACTACTAAAGAACTCTTACAGCATTCCTTTTGGTGGCCTACTTTGTTTTATGATGTGTCACGCTATGTTTCCTCTTGCCTATTGTGTGCTCATAGCAAGACCTCTTGTACCAAGACACCTGGTCTTTTACGACCTTTGCCCATTCCACCTGGGCCATGGCATACACTTGCCATGGACTTTATTGTTGATCTGCTACCATCCGAAAAACACACTGTCATTCTAATAGTCACTGGCACTTCCCCCAAGATAGGTCATTTTATACCCTTACTGTCATTACCGTCAGCTAGGCAACTGTCTCATTTGTTCTTGCTCCATGTTTATCGATTACATGGTTTGCCTCTCTCCGTTGGGTCTGATTGGGGTACGCAGATCGTATCCAAGTTTTGGTCTGCACTTTGTAAGGCTTTACATATCGATCGATTGTTATCCTCTGGTTACCATCCACAGACCAATGGTAGCACTGAAAGCCTTAATCAAACCTTGATTAGATATCTCAGATGCTTTGTTGATCAGACTCAGAGGAACTGGCTTTCTTTCCTACCTTTGGCAGAGTTTTCGTATAACAATTTTCAACATTCACCTACCAATCTATCACCTTTTTACACCTCTTATGGTTTCCATCCTCTCCTGCCCCTCAAGCCTCAATGTAATTGGCTGAAATCAAGAGCAGTCAGGACAAGATACATATTGCTTTGTGTAGGAAAAAGCAGCTTATGACATGGTCAGCCAACAAGTCCCGTATGCCTGCTCCTGCATAATCTGTTGGTCATCGCATTTGTCTTTCTTCTAAGAACCTTCCAACATATGGTCTTCCCTGTAAATTTGAACTCTGTTATTTTGGTCATATTCATATTCAAGCCATGGTTAAACCTGTTGTTGCTCATCTATCTCTACCTCACACTTGGAGGATTCACCTTTCCTTTCATGTGTTACACCTTAAACCATTGATCACCAGCGCCTTTACTGACAAACTGTCTCCGGTTCCTCCTCCGGTATTCATTGATGCACATCCTAAGTTTGAGGTTCAGCAGATTCTTAACTCCAGATGTCACCATGGTAAGCTTCAGTATCTAGTAGCCTGGAAAGGCTACTCAACTGCTGAACACTCTTGGCAGCCTGCCTATCATTTATGCACTCCTGCCTTGTTGCGTGCCTATCATCATGCTCATCCTGACAAACCGGGTCCTTCTGGCGGGGCATACTGTTGCACCCTGACCATTGGCACATGCTCACCCACCTTGCATGCCCTTACCTTCATGACACTCGCAACAATGGGTGTCCTTTGCCTCCAAGTATGGCTTGGTTCACCTGCCTCGTAGGCTTTATGACATGTCCCCAGAGTCCAAGTGGAGATCGACCAAGATTTGGGTGTCATCAGCATACATTTGGAATAAGAGACTAGCCACTTGCAGAACATTTCCTAGTGGCTGCATGTAGATATTGAATCACGCATGTGGGATTACATGTTGTTCAGAGTAATTTTGTTTATTTATTTATTTAAAGCATTTATAATGCTCTCAATTTCTTAGACATCAGTGTGCAGTGAAATACACAGCAGGATTTAAAATCAGAGCAGTGTAGTTACAGTACATTGATCATCCTGGTTGAAGAGTCAGGTTTTGAAAGATCATCTGAAGCACCAAAAGGACAACTCAGACATGAGGTTGGGTGGTGGGATGTTACACAGGGAGTGAGCAGTTGTGGTGAAGCGAGGACCTTCAGCTTTTTGTCTGTAAATCTGTGGATTTCCACATTGTCTTTGTTGTTGGATCTCAGGCTTCTGCTAACAAGTATGTATGCTGTTATGATAAGTTGTTTCATTGTCCACACTGCTGTATAATGTTTTTGTATGTTCATAGTACTGTAGATGTTAACATTTATGCACATACTTTTCTGTTTAACATGTGTGCCACAATAGAGAATACACAGATTCAAAGGATGGACTTCTAAGGACAAGCATAGCTGTTAACGAGGCTGTTTATGAGCGGTTAAGAGCAGAAGAGGCTACCCATCATGTTGTATCTAGCCAACAATCAAAATACTAAGATATACAATGCTCTCACCCGTAGCTATGTGCCACTAGTGATATATGCTCTAGAAAATTCAACGGAATGGAATAAGTAAGAAATTACACACAAGTAAAGCATGCACCAGCACCATTCTGACACACATGTGGACGCAGGCAGGGAGCAGGAATTCCACCACTACATGCATACTGCTTAGATTTCAGACATGCAGCAAGCTTTGGGCAAGTGATGAGCTGGAGCCCCGGCCATGCCAACAGCAAGGGACACATGTTCCCAAACAATAATTGGTCCCAAGTTCAAGATGCAAAAAAATTAAAGCTGCGCTGCGTGTTTGCATGAGTGGAGATCTGGGGCTCAGCCCAAGCCACCAGCAATGAAAATGTGTTTCAAAAGGTTTCAAATGATTATATTGGTTCCATATGTGTGTTGTTATGAGTGCAGGCATGCAGCATGTATTTGTTGATGTTATAATTGGGGCTATTAGCTACCGCTCTGGAATTGGGGGCTTGCATGGCCATCAGAGGCTTTCCTTATTTTCCTAGGGTTTCTAGAGGGGAGGGGTTTGCCATTGATAGGGGTTGGGAGGGGCAGAGGTTCAGGCTTGGATAGGAGTGAATGAATGAATGAATAAAAGATTTATTCAGCGCAATAAAACTGCGGTCCTGTGGGACTTCAAGGTGCTATCTCCCTCCCACGCTCCCCTTGCACCAATCCCACCCTTGCCCTTAATACATAAAAACAGTTAGAAAACAGTGCAGACAGATAAACAAAAAATAAATGTGACAATACAATACAGTGCTGATCATGGCTTTGAGAACAGTATTTGTTCAGCAATCTCTAGCTCTCAGATAGTTATTAGTCATTTTTCAAATCAAATTATTCTTTATTTGCATTTTTATGCATAAAGAAATATGATAAAAAAGAACAGTTGTCAGTCTGTACATAAAACATTATAACATTATTGCCAAAGCTTGTTTTACAAAACGATGGAGTAAAACCAAAAAAACACTGTCTGGACATTTCATTTGCTTAAACAGCACATCTTTAGTTGTACGCAAAAATTTTGGTCTAAGATGTGTAAAATATGGACAAATCAAAAGAAAATGATACAATGAATTTCGCCGGAGAAAAAAATTCGGGCATCCCACCAAATAATTTCTGAGGGGGGCCTGGTTTCCTCTGTACATGAATATGCCGTAACGGCATATTAAATATGATCTCAAAACAGAAGGAAAAAGGTGTGATTCAAGGAAACGCTCTCTACCTAAATGGGATTTTAGGACAACGAAGCTACCCAATGATGTCTTGGACTTACAATGGACTATGTTTGTCTCCACCTCTTTTACTAACATAAGCGATTTTATTGTTCTATTAGGTAGGGATTTCGCTAAATTTATATTAATCCCGAAACTCCTTAAGTGAGTACCTGCCTGAATAAGTGTGATTTTGTTTCTCGCACTTTGCCCCAGCGAGGAGTATTCAGAAAGGCAGAGATTCACAAGGTTTCTTGGTTGTCGAACAGTTCTTTTCCTCAGGTAATTGAAATAGTCAGTGCCTGCTAAAGCCCTGAGAGATAGTATCCCCAAATCTAATCTTAACGCTTCCATGGGTACAGACCTTGGCAAACCTAGGAAACCCTTCCATATGATGCCCTCTAGTATTGATAGAAAGTTTGGAAGTTGGTGGGCCCATACTATAGCACTGTAAAGCAAACTAGGAACTATTTTTTGCAAATATATTTTGATTATTAATTCAACCGGGCAATTGCCCAGAGAATTTCTCAATAGTATCAGTCTTTTCAGATTGCTAGATGCTTTAGTTCTTAAAACTGTTTGTAATTTGTGCCATTTGAAGCCCCTTTCTAAGGGGATACCCAAGTAGTTTACGGTATTAGCCTCCTCCACTCGACCAGATTTCAGGAACCAGCTTAGATTTTTCCTTCGCCGCCCCATCACTAAGATTTTTGTTTTTCTTAAGTTTATTTGCATGTTGTTGTCACTGCAAAAAGCCTCTAGTTTGGAGAGGCTATGCTGGAGACCTACAGGCGTCTGATCCAAAAGGAGGATGTCGTCAGCATAAGATAGAAGTTGGATGGGTTGGGTTCCTACTTTGGGGGGAAAAGCTCTGGTTCTATCCAGAAAATCGGGCAAATCCCAAATGTAAAGATTGAACAGAACGGGGGCTAGAACACAGGTTATTAGTCATTGTTTTAAAACTGTTCAATGAGGAAGCCATGCAAATGTTCACAGGAAGGGCGTTCCACCAGCTAGGGCCTTTCCTCAACAGGGCACGCCCGAACCCCCTGACTCGCTTGAATTTTGGGACCTCCAACCAAGCTCTCAATGCCATCCATACAGGGCGGGTTGAATGCCGGCAGTGAAACAAGTTCCGTAGGTAAAGAGGGCCTTGACCATGTAATGTCCTCCATGTATTGGTAAGGCCTCTCATCTGGACTTGGTCACTAATCTTGAGCCACTGCAGCTTCGTCCTGGCCGTAGAGACATGGTCAAACCTCCGCAACCCAAAGACCATACGCACCACGCGATTTTGGACCTTCTGCAGTTGGGTCATGTCCCTGGCAGCCGGCCCCATATAAACAGAGCTGCAGTATTGCAGACCTGAACACACCAGGGATTGGCATACCAGGGCCCTATGGGATCGGTCCAGGAGAGGCATCAATGGAACCAAATCGTTCAGTTTAAAATGTGCTGCCCCGATGGTTCTAGAGACGTGCACTTCAGCCGCTCCAGACTGGTGGAACCATACTCCTAGATACCTTGCCATCTCGGAGGGCTGTGGGCAGACGCCAAAGGAGTCTAGCCAGATGGAATTAAGGGGCGATCTTGGTGAACCGGTGCAGAGAGGAGAACTTCTGTCTTCTCCTCATTTAGGAGAAGTGAGTTCTCACTCATCCAGGCCCTTACTAGTCCCCCAGGGCACAGCTGTCCGAGGAGGCTGGATCCAGGTTGGCCAATAGCTGGGTATCAGGAGTTGGGACCAAGGGAAGTGGGAAGGCCCGTTAGTACTTAAACAGTACATGAAGGGCATCCTAGCCCTGGGCAGCCAGACATTCAAAGGATGGAATTCTAAGGATGAGCATGGCTGTTAACAAGGTTGTCAAGTGGTGGGAATAGTGGAAGAAGGAAACAAGTGAGTCTGTTTCTCCTACTAGCAAGAATTTAAGGTAAGTGGCACCCCCTTCAACTGCCACTGGCAGACTCAGAAGTTGGCTGATGGCAGGTGGGGTGTCAATGTAGCCTTGACCACACTCTTTCTTTGTGTGCTCATTTAGAACCTTACCTTCGAGTAACTACAAGTATGTCAATTGTTTCACAGCAGGATGCACTGTTACAGTTGCACTAAATTTGTGTTAATTAGATGGTGCAATTTGAGCACTAGGTTGCAAAGCCTCACTCCTTCTATGCATAGTTAAATTGAGAAGATGCAGGTATGCAGCAGGCACTGTTTTGATTCTTAGCACTCTCTTTATCCTTTTGCCACAGAATATTTGCTTTCAAGATACTAGGGCACTGACCGCATGCCGCTTCTGGTGCCATGATGCCTCTGGTGTATGTGCGCTTCCCAAATAGAAGATAAGCTAAGCTACGATAAGATAAGATAAGATAAGATAAGATAAGATATGGAGTGTTCCTTGTCTAGGTACTAGATTTCTGGATTCACCCCCCAACATGGGTATAGAATGTGCATTATCATGATACCACCAGATAGTAGGGTACACATGAGATCAATGCATGGTTAAGTTCAATACGGTCCCCTGTATGACTCATTGTTTAAATGATTATCCCTTACAGGTGTTCACAGGGGTATACATTTATAATGATGTTCTATGCAGAAATTCCTATCAACATGCAATTCTACTCCTCATCTATTGTCCATGCATATTCAATTCAGAGTGGTGAGCACACTCCTTATATGATTCAATTGTCTAGTTGATTACCCCTAGCATTGTACACAGTATATGCATGTGCAATGTGGTGATTCTACTCCCTATATAACTCTACTCTTTATATTATTACCCCTTAGCGGGTGTACACATGATATCAATGCATATGTCTCCATTGTGGTGATTCCACTCCCTATGTGAGTTCACCTCACAACACCCGCCCATCGCATAATTGCTATGTAGCGGAAGCAAAATGATCTAAGTCGACATTTATGATGCTAGTGATGTATAGTGTATAGTATTATGTGGGATCTAGGCATTACAGGGTACCACTTACCAGCAGCTCGGACCGTCCTGCCCTAAATGTATGAGTCAGGTGCAGAGCCTACATATGACATACAGAGCTAGGTTCCTGTACTTGTGATTAGATAGGTCTTGGTCTTGGTCCCTATCTAGTCCTTCAATCAGTATCATCCAGATTCTGCAGTTTAGTCATTTAAAGGGTATGTGAAGCAAGGCGCAGCAAAGTAATGTAATGTGATGCAATGTTATGCATCGTACAAATGCAATTTAATGTTAAGTGGTACAATGTAGTGTACTGTGGTGTTAGGTAAATTAAGGTACTAGGAGATAATATTCTTAAGAACTTGGTGTTATAAGTATGCAATGGAAAGCAGGGTCGTGAACGGGTAAGAAATGGCAGGGAGACAATGTAGGATGCTGTTAAGGCATGGAAAAGATGGGCGAGGTCAGGACAAGGCAACAGCCAGGTTGAATGGTCATAGCGAGGTTTGTCTGCCTTCCTCTCCATCTCCAGTACATGTACAACCAGGACAGACATTATGGCAGAGAAACACGTGAAATGCGGCCTGGAGACAATGGTTTTACGGGGGCTGCCACTGAACAGTAGTATCAGGAACAGGAAAAACAGGAAAATGCAGATCACAGGAAGGATTAAAGCGGATGGGAGGTGAGTGGCATCAGGCATGCTGCTTGACACGTTTATTTGAATCAGGGGACACCTATACACATCTCACATGTGCTCGCCATGTACAGCGGCTGGGGAAGGGGGTGGGGAGCCCTGAAGAGCCAACATGCTGCAGGAGGTCCTCGAGCAGCGAGCCATGGTGACTCTCTCCTGAAAATCAGGTGCTCCCAGGCAGAAACAATTTTGGGGGTGATTTCAGGTGTGTTATTGGTGTACGAACAACATCCGCAATCATGTGACCTGCCAAGGTTGTTCTCAGAAACCATGTAACAGAAGATGGCAACAGTGGATTGGACCAGGCTCTAGGCTTGGTTTGACTGTGGTGATCCTCAAAATACCCAGGCACCATGGGTCACTGCACTACTGCATCTCGGAAGTTTAAACATGCCAGGTGTCCAGATACCAGCCACATGTTCCTTCAGGATGAAAAGGTCTGAATAGATGAGTAATCACATGGTGGATTGGCCTTAAAATAGTGGAATGCCAGCACAGTGATCATTGAAATATTGATCGATCAGTGGTTAAAGCACCCTTGGAAAACGCAGACACCTAAGAAAGGCAGCATGCACTTATCTAAACAGGGAAATGGCAAGCACACAACGTAAATCCAGAATTTACCTGTACTTCCTACAACAGCCAAAACAATCCTCAGGATATGTCATGAATTGGGCTTTGGAACAGCATCCAAAAGCCATCATGCCAAAAGCCAGGGTGATACAAATCCTGATGATATGACATGACCCATGTCTGTCCTCGACCCTCGAGCAGCAGGACCAGCACAAGTTTAGGTTCCTGACTTTGGTCTAGAAGCCTGATCTCCCACAGTTAGTGTCACAGCTCAGGGAAGTCAGCGGCGATGTCCACTCCCCTGGACTGTAGCTGCGCCCCCCTGTGCCCACCAAGT
>JAWWMG010000051.1:0-11122 GCA_035048385.1 Plethodon glutinosus
CTGTGTGACCGTGTTAATTCCTAGTTAGGAGCTATGTTTTTAGCTGTGATTCACGATGCTTGAGGAGAGTGGCTTTAGCTCTTTCTGCACGCCTAGATGTAATAGAACAACATAACATAACAGATGTAACAGAACAAGAGGCTCGTGGGCAGACAATATTTCAACTATTAATAATAAAAGACACTCCATAAACAACTACAAGATGTTACAAATTACTGCTCTAGTTTTGCAAGACAATAACACAGAATAAAAATACTCTGTTCATGGGCTGTCATGCAGATTGCTGCTATTCCACTATCAAAAAATACAAACTGCATTAATACAAAGGTACTTGGCTACCTCCAATGTTCCATTCAAATTTAAACAATTGCCCCTAACCCCACTACAGCTGCGGGGATAATGACTACTGGGTTTGTTAGTGTTGAACACAGGACTAATCCTCACAATGAGGGGCACCCTGCATCTTGGGGCAACCCTGTGATGGAAAGAATGATGTGAGCATATAGGATGTGAGGGAAAAGAATGACATCATGAATCGTAGGGTCTCGATGTAAGATCTCAAACATAACCTTCTGTACATAGGACAGTAAAAACTGTAGGGTCTGGAGCGAATTCCAGAAATATTTTATCAGAGCCAGAGTTAATGCAGCACTGCGACCCATATCTAGCCCTTCGTCCACGCACTAATGTGAAATTAAACAAGATGAGAAATGTTAAATGTTTACATACCAAAAGATGTAGTTTTAAACAAATCGAACAAAGAGTGACTTTTTAATGTCATGGCTCTTAACTTCATCATTTTAAAATAACTTTAAGAAGGTTATTGGGGAGAGAACCTCTTAAACATCCAAACACGATCCATTACTACCAATGTTCGCTATCATCGTGATTCTCTCCATCATGACATTGAGCACATATCCAAAACATGTGTGCATATAAGCATTAAATTACTGCACACAAGCTTAAGATACTTTGAGGGAACATTGCTCTATACCTATACATTTTACACTCCTTATATTATACATTACACTGTATTGTGGCTTTAACTCAATCCTTATATAGTGTTAAATTAGTGTAGTACCCCCTATTCCTAAACCTGTCTCCCCCCAGGTTGGTCTGTGACTCTGACTCAACCTGGCACAAACCACTAGAGGATTGGCACAAGCCCAAAAAGTCCGGAGAGCCACTGAGTGAAACAGTGGGTATGCATGCCATCACAAACTGGTCACAATCCATTGTCGCAGTATAAGCTGTAAAAATTAGTTTACACAACTGCCTTTGGTCTCCGTTTACTCAGGGTCTGGGGTGGAAACCTCATAAAGCTTGTATTTGTCATCTATCAACCGTTTATGTTTGCATTGTTACTGTCTCACAGAAACAAAATGAAAAGACACGTAAACATATCTTTTAATATGCAGTTACTTTTCTTTTTCCCTTTGCACCACAACCTATGATATCTTATTGTACTCTCCAGGGCAGGCAGAGGGCCAGAATTCAAGACTTTGACGACTGCATTGGCCCCTGGGCCGCATGTTGGGCACCCCTGGTTTAATTGAACGTGGCAGTATAGCTATAGGATATAGCTATAGGATCCCCCAAACCCGCTTAGTCGGTTCAACTCTGTTTATCACAGCAACACTGCAAAATGCGACCTCATTCAGCTCAAGGATTTTTTATCTTTTATACTGACCATCCTTCATAACACACTATCAAGCCGTGGGCAGGCAACTTCTGCTTTTAACAAACCGGCTTGGCAGAGGGACAGTTCGTACAAGGGGCAGGGTGCGTGCGAGAAGCACTTCCTGTTCTACCAGTGACTGAACTGTAAATGCTTAAATGCACAGAGAAGCAGGCTTCGATATAGGCCGAGTTTTGTGTAACATTAATAAAGCTCAAAATAACGCAGAGGGGTAGAGGAGGCATGGCACAGGAAAAGAGCATGCATTCAAAACGAGGGGGGGGTGGACAAGGCTTATCTCAATATATCGCCGTGCCTAGATTGGGTTACCGACCAGACCCCACGACCTGTGGTCTGCGCCAGCTGCAACTCTCCACATCTGTTCTAGCCAGGGGCAAGATGCAGTGACAATATGACTGTGCTGGTGAAGCTGGACAGCCTGAAGGCACTGAGCGAACATCTTAAAGTATCTTTGTAAGAATTTGACACTGAAGGAATGAAGGATTTGCTGTGTCATATTGTATTGTATTGTATTGGGACAGGGGTACGGGGCGTCTGTCTAGATTTCAACCTCCCCCTTTTTGCACAGGAAGCCCACTCCTAAGGGGAACCTAAGGCCATACAGTAGTGAAAACTTCTCAGAAAAACAAAAAATGGCAAAAAACAACCCAGCACAATCCTCACAAGGCAGTGTACAACAGTAAACAATAGTAAAAAACAATCGCCTGTATTCAAAACACCAAAAAACAAAGATCCAAAACTTGAAGGCCTATATATACAAAGTAAAAATATTTTTCGAAAAACTGTATTAAGTCAAAAAGCAAATTACAATGCATAGCTCAAAAGCAGTGTGCTCACAGCCCTGGCAGACTGTTGCCAGAGCAGCGCCTCCATGCAAATTCCCAGCGGCATACATTGCTGTCCTGTTAATAAGACCTTCATGAACATGACTTCCTCAATTGTAGGCTGTGTGTGCGAGAAAGGGGGGCCATGGGCGTTGGCTGCAGAGAATGCAATGAGCCGTCTCCAGAGAGCTTCAGCATCAAATTGACCCAGGGCTACTTGACACCGATCGACACCAGACTGTGTCACCCTCCCCCCTTTACTGTCATGTTCAAAACACAGGTCTCACTACGGAGAATGGCATTTAATAACCTGCAACTTAATAACACTTTCCTGCACTATTTGGAGCATACGGAGGCCCAAACCATATCGCATTTGCACAGAAAAAATCATGCTTTTCAAGACCCCTAGTTTACTCTGCTGTTTCAAGTGATAACAATACAAAATGCAAAAATGCAAAATGTAAATTTAGACCAATGGCACTTCATCATACCCCTAGACGTATTTTCCCTGTTTGGCAGCATGGCTTTGCATTATATGCTTCCAAGTGACAAGAAGAAATGCCACTGAGAGGAAAACACAACACTTACTAAACACAATGTGTAACCACAAAACGCACTATATACTACAAAACCTTATCATTAACCGAACAGTGTATAGAATAGAGTATAGGATTAGAATATTAATTAAATTATACATATTAAACATAATAAATTTTATTTGCACATTACCTCTGCGCAGCATACACATATACTCGCTGAGCTACCTTGCCATTCTGTGTTTCTCTAGCACTGTGTGAAAAAGAGGAAGTAGGTAAAGAAAAATTTGGCACTACGCCTGGACCTTGTAGTCACTGGTGACTTCCTCAATTGTCTGCAACCGCCTGCGATTAGGAAGGAGGGGCACCCCGTGCTTCAGTGCTTTAGTGGATGGGGAGAGAGGCATCAGAAAAAATGTGGTGCGTGCAGCAGCTAACCGGCTGCTTTGCTGAGTTTGTGCACAGACAACGTGGGTGAATTTTTAAATCAGGAATTCAGGTTATTATTGCCCTCGACCAGACCCCCAAGAATGAGATGGTCAGCGTAGCAATGCTTTTTACGCTGTAGGTGTGATCATAACACTTCTCGTATGATCGTTTGGAGACAGCACGTAACATTTCACTCGTGAGGTCTGAACTGGGACATCGATCTCTTTGTTGATATCAAGACAAAAAATGGATCTTCAGCTTATGTACGCTGGAGAAAATCTAGATTGATCTCCAGCTCATCTACGCGTGGAGAAGGGTACGTACACTCGGGGACTGCCGGCCTCACATGTGTGTAGCCACGCAGTTCCAAGCCTGTACTATTTGTACAGCGCTTCCGAGTGTCTCATGCCATTTTCCTTATCACACAGTGTAGGAAAAGAAACAAGAAGACAGAGAGGTAGATGAGAACAAAAGGCGTGCAGAATTGGAGGTAAAGGAGATTTATAGTACAGCGGGGAAATGAAGGGGTTCAATGAGTTTATTCAACGTGTATTTTCTTTTTACAGTAATTATTTTTGTCTCGATGTCAAATCAGATTTCAGTAGCCTCCTTTTGTAAAGGGCGCACAGCTTGCCCACACCCCGGGGTAACGCAACTTATCAGGGGTGCGTGGTGTGGGCTGGTGCCAGCTTGCCACTCACCCGGGGTGCCGTTGTTTGCTGGCAAGCAGCTGAGCTATCTATAACTGATTAGTCTGGTGCCACGAATGGGCAGGAGCGATACACATACATTACATTAATGTTAATATGAAAAAATAAAGGCACAACATTACTTGAAAAAGAGAGCCATTTACACGCACAGGAGTTCTGATTTCAAGAGTGCCTCAGAACTGGGCACACCGCTACTATAGGAGTCGGATTTTCCTTCCCTCTTCAAGTGAGGTTTCGTGGGTTTGAAAGCACCCAAAATATAGCTTTGACAATTACAGTCGAAGCTCGTCGTAAATTCACTAACGGAATGCAATACACTTGCATGCCGTGAGGCGCCTTTTGAAAATACGGTTAACCCCTATTCCTTCCTGCAGCCCATCCGTTCCTCATGGGGTTTCAACTTATCGGATGCTGGGCAAAGCTACAATGAACACTTTTATGCAAATATCTAAAATTACAAGGTAACTTAAGGTCATAAAAAAAAGGAAAATAAACCTAACAGCCTACACAGATATGTATCAGAATCTAAGCTATAGTAATACACATAAATACCGTGAGCATCCACATCATTAATCACACACACACTGACTGGAAAAGAGAGTGCAAGACTGGTTTTGAGACTTACATTTGGTTGTTGTGAGGTTTTTGGGAGCGTTGGGTTCCAGGCCGAGACGCGAAGCCCAGAGGTTAGGGAATCGGGGTAGTCACAGACCCCTTTCCACCCTTCCAACCTCCACCCCGCCCTGGATGAGGCAAGATTTCGATCAAACTGGCACCTGCAGCCCGTGAGACGTGCACTTTCAAATATCAGATCCAGGGGAGGTGAATGCCCGTTGCCTCAGCTCTGGTTCCCCTTACGTCCGCCTCACAGAGGGCACCACAATGTGTGGAAATATATTTTGCAATTCTGAAATAGAAATACAAGCGTTAGAAATTCTCTAGCAGTAATTTTAGTAAAATAACCAGCCTCTCAGTCTGCAGTCTCCTTTTAGCCATTTTTATTATATACAATTTCTGACAGCTGTTCAGGGAAAATCCGTTACCCAGTACACTGGTACACTGGGCAAGAGAGATTCAATTTGAGGAACAGAATACAATACATTATATACCATCTTTGGGGAAATTCCACTGAGTGGGTGGAGGGAGTGGGTGATACAGTACATTTCAACATCAATTCCAAGAAAACTGGACACGTGGTATTATTTCAGCACGTACCAGGCCTTTGTCCGAAAATGCCCACCCCCACATCCTGGGTTTAGCAATCTTTTGCAATCTTGCGGTTGCACGTACTCCTTGTGTCGCGCAGTTTCAGTGTACAAAATACTTTTCCTATCTGCTGCTGCCAAAAACATCACGTGGTTTAGCATGTGACGAGCTAAAGATGGCTGCTTGACCTGAAACTGAGTGAGACAATGGGTTTACAATGTTGTGCAGTTGCAATGCAGTTGTGGCTTTCAATTAATGGGTTTTCTGTGAACTGTTACACCTATTGGTAATATAAAAGCATATATATGGCTAAGTAATCTATCAAAGGAGGGAAATACTAATTTTTCCAGACATTCCCCCATTTTGTTAATTTTATTAACACTATTGCATTGTAAATAAGTAAGCAAACAAGTAAAGATTATAACTGGAGTAAAAACATATCATAAGTAATCAAAAATCTTATTGATATCAAGCCTTAGCTCTTTGTAAATATACTCTTAACATCACACATAATAAAAAACGATAGTATGAGGTGATCTGGCGATTCTTGATGATATTGTAAAGAAAAATGATTGGTTAAGGCTTTATTCATTTGAGGCCAGCCGGTGCACCGGAATGCAACAAGCAATCAAACAAATTATAAACGTTAATATGCAGTTGTTATGAGATTAGCATTTTCTAACCCTATCGCTATATGTTCCTAATTGCCTGTCTATATCACTCTATCCCTAAACAAGCCCTATGCTCATCACTAGCTCACTGCCTATCACACTCTATCCCTAATCTACTGTGTCTGTTGAATACTGCTAAACTATAAAAGCTTACAAAGTGCAAAAATGTCAGATACTCCATCGTGCTTAGACCACTAACACACTGGTGATGCAATAGAGAGCAAAGCAATGCAATTTTATTCCCAACCTTCATATCACCAAAACATTTTTACCTGCATATTTTAAACTGTAGGCAAAATAGCACGCAAAACAGACAAAATATTAATTTATTGCTAAAAAGGCAAAAGCTAATGTATAAAAAGTATTTCTAGTAGCTAAAAATGGGAAAAATAAAATGATAAAAAATGTAATAAAACTAAAAAGTAAAAAATGCATAAAAAGTGAAACTGATAGGATGGTGCCTAAGTAAAGCTGACAGACACCGGAAGACGGGTAAACGCCGACTGCATTGCACTCAGGCTGTATGCTTGCAGCGAGAAACTCTGGCGCTACATTTGGACACAGCACCGGCCAAACCCGGGGGCTACATAATGGGGAAAACAGTAGCACCACACAAAAAGTAATATTTAAAAATATTTTAAACATTTCATTTTTGTTTTTCATGTTAAGACCTAATCCCTATGGCCTAGGCACCTCACAAAGCCTTTCTTTTCCTGCCTATTTTACAATCTATGCAGAGCATTGCCCTATCTGAATATTGCCAAGAGTGTGAGAAAGCCTATTTCACCAAAATTCGTTACATGGAGTTGGTGACTACAAACTACATGAGGTGCCACAAAATAAGCTAAAAAACAAAAAATGTAAAAAAGAAAAATGTATGCGGTCAGATAACCTTCTAGCACCCGCACATGCCTTGCAGTGAGGAAGAGAGAAATATTCAGGGAGTAAAATATCATGGCCAGGAAGAGACAACTACCTATCTAATCAAATCCAATACTTAAGGTTCAAAGACAAGGTACTCAGGTTCAATAAAGAGATTTTCTATCATGGGAGTTTCAGCATACTGGGCGATTACTTCATAGTCCTTTGGAAAAAACGTGGGACATCTCATCATAGTGGAAAAAGATATGGAATATGGAACTGTTCGAGCTGTGAAAACCGTGGTAACCCTTTTTTTTTTTCTTTTCCCGACAGTCTTTTGGCACAGTCTATGGCAACCTGTAGGCAACAGCAGGGAATTTAAGAAAGGCAACAAATATGAGAGCCAAGAGTTCGAAAAGAGTTCCATGTGGGTACATGAAAGCCAGTTAAATATCACGTCGCTGGAGATGCCTCCTTCAGTCCATATTTCATTCTGGAGGTCTTTAGTCTCATCAATTGTCATGATCAAAGTTCCGTTAGGGGCGTTGGCAGGAATATAGGCATGGCCTATTTCCCCACAGATTTTGATCTTTCCTTTGCAGTCAATAAGTCTCAAAAGTACCGGTGCTGGGTAGCCATCGGTCTTGGGCCACCCAGTTCTTCTTGCACCACATAGAGTTCACAATGCTCAGTCGTAGTTGCAGTGGCCAGGAGGGCCAGGTCATGTCATGCTGTTTTCATCCACCTAGCAGTAGTGGATTTTGCACAAGTTCAGCAGAAGGTACGACCAATGTCCGCTGTGTTTTGTCCAACAGCTTTTTGCCACATGCAATCCTTGCAGTTCATTGGCGATGCCTGCTTAGCTGCGCAGGCTCTTGGCTTTACCCCACTGTTGGTCGCTAGTGGCTATTGGAACCACCATCACCGGCATTTTGGACAGTCATCAGAGGGCAGACCCCCTTCCAGGCTGGGGATATCTGGGCGTAGGCTAGCATGCCAGTGGGCTCCCATCAGTATACTGCTGTGCCTTTTCGCAGGTCATTAAAGGGTAAGTATTTTATTTTTTATTTTGTACAATAGGCCCACGGATTTACTTCCAGCTCTTCTGAAACACAAAGAAAAAATGTGGTAATACAGGTACAAGAATAGGCTTTTTTCTTCTGTTTCCTATCCAGGTCATCATTGGTACTGTCTAGTTTCAAACTTCAGCACAGTGGTCTGCAAGACTTATCAGTAAATGTAAGATTTGGCATCTGAGGATTTCCTACACAGAGGCATAGTGAGTGGTATTCTTCTTCGCTAATAGCTTTATTTCGTATATGCGTATACTTTTATAGACTCTTGGGGGACAGGGTGATGAACAGCATACGGCCCTGGAGAGGGAGTGCAAGGGTGACCTGCAGCGTATGGCACTAGTGAAACCTCATTACAGGATTGGTCACATGTTTTTCTCTCTTCCCACCACTGGCACCCGCATGTACCACATGGCATCTTCTGCATACTTATGTGCATTTTCTATACATACTCCTCTTCAAAATGTACAAGACTAAATTATCATTTCACTACTATTAGTTTCATCAGAAGCAACATTCCTACCCACCCCTTTCCTGTACACAAATAAAAAATAATGGGCCAAAATCACTACAAAGGCCAGAACTACTACCGCTACCACAATATTGTCTCTAAATATATTACACAACAGTTCACAGATGGGCCTCCTTGGATCTGGCGGTGGTTGGGAGTAGTCCCGTATGGAGAAGGATCTGGCGGGACGTCTGACGATGGGAGGATCCATGCTCATTTTTGATGATTTTAAGTCCAAAATGGCTCAAGGCGATGTGTGCACAGTCCAGATCACCTAGTAGGGATAAAACCTGACAAATTTAATTGCCCTAAAGTATCCCTATGCAGGTGAATAAAGATGACAGCTAACCAATGAAGTTATGTATGTATACCTATCTTCTTTTTTTTTTTTTAAACCAGAAGTCAGCTCTGTCCCTATCTTACAAAATCAAAGATAAAAAACTCTTATGTAGTTTCCCAAAAACTTTAAAAAACTTTATAACCATGGTACAGACTACATATATACGGACACACATGTGTACACACATACACAACAGTACAGATGGAGAAAAACAGATAAAAATATATCACACGTGTGCAGTTAACTGGACAGATGATGCACAGTAGCTTTATGTTATTTATTTCGCAATTTATTAGTCTTTTAATTAGATGGGGACATAGCCACTTTAATATCATTTATCCAGTAATATCCTTTTATAACGGTTAGTATCCACTTATTTACAGAGCATATCAACCCTTGTCCTCTATCCAGCCTATCAATTACTTACCTCTTTTCTATGCAAATGCCTTCTCATGTACATGCTATATTATGTATCAACTAGACGGCATAACCATTTCTTGCCATCGAATCATGAGGCCTTCATTAATACTGAGATATCATACCATATTCATGCGTCAAGCTCAACCCTATGGTTTCAGGCTAAGAAGGCAAGGAGCAATTGATTGATTTAAAATTAAATTTAATGCATTGGTAATAAACATGAACTGCACCTACTTCCGAGGAAATGTTATGTAAGCACAAAAAATATTGTTTTCTTATTTTGGAAAAAGCATGTTGTATCTAGGAGTGAGCCAATCCAAACCTCAATCAGTTATGACGGGAATTATATTGACAATATACAGGATTTAATGCAGTGACACTGACCCATCTATTCACTCTTGCACGAAAATACTAAAGCATCTAAAAGTGGTTGTCCAGATTGTATGATTAAAGTGGGCATCTAGGGTTACTCAAAGGAATTACAGGAAACATAAACCACAGGTGACCTCTTCACAGCTAGCACGTTTTTAGGGTTGTGTCAAGGAAAAGCCATCAACAAGCTGTTCCTGCGAAAAAGTGCTAGAAATCCTCCTAAGGAGGTGAGGCAGAGTGTTGTCATTTGTACAACTGCAAAACCATACCCCTGCACGCAACAAAGAGCTGACACTTTATCATCAATATTGAATAAAAATTAAAATATTCCTACATTACAATAGCACACACTAGTGTGCCCTATACTGTATGACAATTACCCTTTGGGAAATAGAAAATTCAAGGTGATGGTTTTACTGCAGGGAGCAGCCCAAATGGTTTATCACCTAACGCAATACAAGTTGAAAGAGCAGCCAAACAACTGAAAGGCTGATCTGATGCCTTATCCCTCGGGCAACACACTACTTGATACAGTTTTTTCCATAGGAATAATAACAGAAATACTTTATTCTTAAATTTCATCTCCATACAAAGGTATTTGACAAGCATTGTCAAACTGTGAAGCATATTATTTCATTTCTATTTCTCCTTCATCTTCCCATAACTCAACTTCAATCCATCAAAATAAAGAAGAATATACAAATACTGTTTATTATACTTCCATTGGGTATGCCAAATAAAAATTACTACGTGGGCAGATGTCAGATATTGGTGACTAAAAAACTGAACCAGAAGCCAGCTCCTTAGCGTTCAACCTCTGGCTGTAGATACAGTTTGCTAAAGTAAGCTAAAATGTCCCTTCCTTTCCACGTTTTAACATCAGTCCAAAAAGTGTTATGCATTATTTTATAATGTGGCCAAAAGTTGCTGCGGCTGCAGCAGTCAACTAGTATATAACAGTTATTGGCACGTATAACGTACACTGAGACTGACAACACCAGTATATTTTATGTTGTTTATCTAATAGCAGGGTTCTATTATGACTACAAATTCAGCTGCTCTTGTTATAAGTGTAGAGGAAGTGTACTAATTTCAGGGATTTCCTGCATGCACTTTTTACCTGTACCATAGTACAATCCTGTAGGGGTACCACCACAAAGGCCAACTGGTTTGCCTCATGGCATCTGACTGTTAGGCACCTACCAATTAATATCCTGTATCCATATAACTATGCACACTAAATTAAGCAAAATGCATGAAAAATGTCAAACATTTTCAATAATGTCAAAAACAAATCGCCTAATATAAATATAAAATCACCATAATAATACAGGTAAGTTGATACTAAATATTTTCCACTCTCCTTCCCTCCCCCACCCCTTGAGGTCCCTCCAGGGGAGCTTGGGTGTACAGCCACAGTCTACCATACAGTAGACAGGGAGGGGTTACAGTCCATTCAGATGTCATGCT
>JAWWMG010000052.1:0-11021 GCA_035048385.1 Plethodon glutinosus
ACAATACCTGGAAAATTAAAAACAAAGTTTGCTTTAATGAAATATGCATTTTAAAGTACTAATTGAGTACTTTAATATGAATTGAAAAAACAATAGGAGTAATTTTGGTGCTATGCGCGAGATGTCTTGCTCAGAAGCCGGGCTTATCTCATATTTTTGTAAATTGTCCCGCTTTCCAAACCTATTGGCTTTATATTTTTTCAAAAATTAATCAGATCTGTGACTCGGCCTGGGCTCCAACATCAAAATCTGTTTTACTTGGTTTAGAAGACAGTTGCCCAGAAAGGTATAAACCCTTTTTTATGATTGCAGTGACGCTTGTTACTTTTGATTGCTCGGGAGTGGGTATCTCCAACCCCTCTTTCAGGGGCGTTATGGTGGGAGGAGTGTCTGAATATGTTTTATAGGGAACGAGGGATCTATAGGAGACGGCGCAATGTGGCGAAATTTAATAAGATTTGGGCTCCTATGCTTTTGCATGAAGAGATGAGGCAGGCAACCCTAAATGTACCTGAAACTTAAGGCTATATATGATTTACTAACCTCTTTTTCTTTTTTCTGTTTTTCTCTTTTTGTTTTCCTTTTTTTTTTTATTATCCTACATGCACCTGAAATTTAAAGGTTTATGTTTTATACCTGAATGTATTCAAAGCTTTTGTTTGTAACTATTATATGAAGCTATCACTCCACTTCTGTGAAAATAAAAAAAAAGACATATAACCAGCTGAGTGCCCATAATAGGACTCTTGCAATGTGGCTGAATTCAGATGGTCAGTCACTCTTTTATATGGGATTACACCTATAGATCCCCATTTCATACAGACAGACAACGTTTAACTGTTTATTAAAATTTACAATAAACAAATGTGAAACATAAAAAGGACAGTAGGTTATTCTTAAAATAGATTGAGATATTTTATTTTCTAGGCAGATATTAGCGAAGTAGCCACTAAGTCATTAACTGACTTTGAAGCTCTGTTGGTGGGAAGCACCACTTCCACATGCATGATCTCCCAGATGTATAGGTAGCTGTCATCTATTTATGAAAGAAAACTATCAATTGAGCTGGGAAAATGATCTAGAGGCCCTGCTCTGTCAAAGTATGCATGGGGATTGCGTGCAGATGAAAGAATTGTATGGTAAAATAATTCTGCACTGCACACCGCGCCTCACAAACTGCATTTATTGTATCCAGATAGGGGCTCGCTTTGCTGGAGGAAATCTGGAGAAGATGGCACCATCTATTCTATATCGTGTGGCTGCCTTCGACTAAAAGCCTTTTGGGGGGGCGGTACTGGAAGCCTTTTTGTCTATTTGTTGCTTCCCAATGAAAGTATTGACCCCGGCACATATTCTGTTAGGCTTGCCACATATTCAGTTTTTTCCACTAGAAGGCCAGAGTAGCCAATTGATGTAAACTACATTATATTTGTACTCTATGGTCTCAAGGTGAATCTCAGACTCTGAAGATGTGGTGGCAAAAAATCTGGACCACATTCATCATGGATAAAGTATCTTTCTCTCTGTTGTGCCAAGTCTCTATCTGGTCAGCTAAGTGGCTTCCCCTTTTAAGCTATGTGAATCCAGAGCGTGCAGATTTATGTCCCCTCCCACACATAGGGCATTGGGTATTTGTGGGACAGGCTGACACCTACTAAAGTGCTGCATCGTTGTTACATCTCAATTATTAATTCTGGCATGTGATTACTGTACACTGCAGTGTTTGTGTTGGACTCATACCCCATTTTACGAGGGGGGTGAGTAACGCATTCAGAATATTCCTCGTCCTTTAAATGCTTTTTGTGCTGTTGCGTAAAGTATGAGGCCAATTTTTATGCTCTCTACTTCCTGGTACCTGACAGGTAAGCTTTGTTTTTAGCATTGTACGTTTGGTGAGCCTTTCTCATGACATTCATTTGATACTGTTGTTCTTTAGTCTGACACATAACCCCCAAAACTGTATCTACTGTAGTTTATCATATTTTGTAATTGCAAGTTACAGTCTAGTAATGTAATGGTTTATTTGAGAAAGTTGTCGATTAAAGACCACCTAATTAAAAAAAAAAAAAAAAATCTACAGTGAACTCAGAAAATACATTGGCTCATAGTTTGCTGCAATGCATCTTTTTGTCAAATGTAAAGCACTGCCTTTATTCACTGTAGAATTATTGCATTGCACTGACTGCAAATTCAGTTTACCTCTAAACAAAACAGAAGAAATAATCTATAAACATCTAAATAATAGTTTAAATAATTTGCCAGTTATCTTCTTTGTAGGAGCCAAGAAAAATATATCTATTGTAGTTCTTGACTCTTTGTTTTTTTATGTCTAATTCAGAAATAAATGGCTAATTGTCATCACTTACCTTTGCTTGGCAGCTGCCACAATTGTCATAACAATGGGATTGATATGCTGCTACATCATCTGCAGGTAAGCTTTACATCACTTCTCCACTGTGCAAAAGAATAACATATGCAAATAAAAACAGTAGCTGAAGTTCAGCACCTTGAACTCCAGTATTTACTTTTAAAGCAGCACAGTATGTGCCCCTACATTCCAGATGATAAATTGCATCAAAATTGCTGATTTTTCATGTATAGATGATATTAAGTTCATATCCAAAATATATGCACAATAACTGCCTCAGCTTTTACCACCTAGTCTTTTGAAAACCTGATTTCCAATTTAACCTGCTGGTTAGTGGAGTTTTCTTTCTTTGATTTTACAACAATATATATGATGATAATGTCTTTTTAGTTAATGTTTTCCAGCGGTTTAAAATCTCATAGTTCATTGAAATTATGTAATGCCCTGGAATTACATGAAATAATGCTACACTTATGATGTCACTGCATTGCTGAGACTCATAGCTTCAAAATGACCCTTCCCCTCGGTCTCTAGCTGTAGAAGAAGCTGAGATAAACAGGGTGATTTTGATCACTGGTTTGTGCTAGCAAACTGCAGGCCACTGCAGTTCGCTAGGACAAAGTAGTCATTTTAAATTTTGGTCATGGTGTTTTTAAAATTAGCAATTGGACCTGGGCGTTAATCATGCGTTAATCACTTGGCATACAATGCGCATGCCCAGTGATTAGTACAAATATGCTGCGCGTCAAGTGCCCAGTGGGCTGTGAGCGACCGTGTTCAGAGCCCACGAAAATATGGGCATTAGCGAATACTAACGAATGCCACTTAGTGCCGGAATCCGGTGCTAAACATTTGCTACTGTAGTATTTGCTGGTGGGAGGCAAAGCACACAGTGCTATGCTACCCATCAAAATCTGCCCGAAAGTCACTTTGTTGCATCCTCTTGTTGCAACCTTTCTCAGGGAAATAATTTACTTGTCTAGGAGTCACAATTTCAACAACTTTAATCTTTAAAATGATCATATATAAAAAATACATTACAGGTAATTTGTGAATTATTGCGAAATAGTGCTATCTTGTGCTTCTGCTGACAGGACTCATGCTTTATTTATTTTTTTAATTTGTTTTATTGATTTTCTGAAAAAGAACCAAACAACATCAAACAATTCATTAACATAGCAAGTCATCACAAGATACTACAGAAAAGTTAATACCATCATACCTATACATAACTCAAGCCATCGTACATCACATCATTCATATACAGTATGTTACAGTACCCTACGCAGTAATCTTGGGGTTGATATCAGATAAATGTGTGACAAAAATGCGATATCTGCCATATCACTGTGCAGTTACTTATTTAGCATTGTCAGCATTGTAAATAAGTAAATAAGTAATTGAACAGCACTCAGCTGCCGGAACTAGCTGCAGAGCAGGTAATTACTTTTAGTATTAAAATGCTAAAAAAGTAATTAACCTGAGCTCCGCGCTCAGAAGGCTTAATTACTTTTGCATTTAAATGCTAAAAAAGTAATTAACCTGCGCTCGGCCGCCTGGGCTTCTGCACAAGGGTTCATTACTTTTAGCACTGAAATGCTAAACAAGTAATTAACCCGTGCTTGGGCTGGGCTGGTAGCGCTGGGTGTCGGTGTGCGAGAGGTAGGCGAGATCAGTGTGACATTTCGCACATCGAACCACAAGGTTACCACGAAGGGTACTGTACCTATCAAATCCTGAATGTCCAACACTATCCTGAAATATTTCATGAATTTGATTACGATCATGTGTACTTATGAACAACTCAATAAAGTAACTAATTCATAATCCCTAGTAGACCCAAACACTGAATCACTGCCATTTCTAATTCTCAATTCATTCTTCTCTCAATATTTCATTCGATCTGTTATTGTAAAAATACTATTCATGGAACTACTATCATCAGCTGCATTCTGTTCCCTCATATCGTCCTCAAATTCATCCCATATGTGCAGTGGATGAATTACATTATGCAATGCCATATGAAATCTAGATTCCAGTTGGTGACATTGCAATAAGGAGAATCTCCAAATTGCAAGAATGGGAGGATGAGGTCATAACCCATCTCAGCACCACCTTCCTTCTTGCTAGCAATATAGCCAATGCCACAAAGCGCCTTCGCAGCTTAGGCAGCTTTCCCAAGTTACCTCGGTGTATCGCTTCTATTGACCTAGTGGGCGTATGTCCGGTTATTCGGCCAATTTCGTGCATGACTGAATACCAATACAGGGTAATGGGGGCACTCCCAGACTTAGTGAATGAAAGTGGCTCGTGGAGCAGCGCATCTAGTGCAATTGGTGTCTGTGTGCGGGGTGAATTTGGCTGTGCGCATCAGTGTGAGATAATATCTCATTGAAAATGTATAATGTATGAGATGATTTTTGGCCGAAATACTAACTTCTCTAGTGTGTGTACAACCCCACTCCCACTCTGAATCTTCTAAGGGTCTACCCCTATCAAGTTCCCATTGTTGTCTGTCCTTCAGTGACGGGGCATATATTATGTTAGACGATCCCTTATATATACTGTATGGGTGGCGTGTTTACCCCATCCTACCGTATGTATGTGTGTATGTTATTAAGTTCCGGCATTTGTATGGCGCGACTGGCAGCGCTCACGTGTCCCTCGTGTGCTTTCCAACTTTCCTCGGAGGGGAACGGTCGGAGATGGAGAAGGACAGGGAAAGGAGGTGTCTTGACTGGTAGAGGGGGCAGGGTAGAATGGGTCAGGTGAGATGGCCTGCGGGAGAAGGGGTAGGTAGAGGAGGACAACTAAGAGGGATGAGGAAAGGGTAGCGGGAACATGAGTAAATAACATATAGGTGCAACAAGACAAACCCCTCCCTTCCGACAGCTCGTGTGCAGCCCAAACACTCCAGCCTGCCCACAGCATATAGCAGGGAGATTCCAGTAAAGATACCGTGACGTTGTGGATATGCTGCACCTCCCTACCTATACCCACAGGATTAATTTCCAACATGTGAGAGTTCGTCGGATGTAGCAGGTTCAATAAGGGGCTCCCATTTAAACAAATAGCCCTATTTATATGTCACCCTGTGGCCGGAGCGCTCCAGATAGGTGGTTGCTCTTGAAGTTTGGATACAGGGTCGCAGGGCTTGTGCACGTCCATGGCGATTGTTCATCGCTGGCACATCTTTCTGATGGTGAGATTATGAATGTACAGGCCTACGGCAGGCATCCTTCCCTGAAAAGGAACATGGTCGGGAGAGAGACAGGCGAGGCAAAGACGTGTCCTAACATATCATGGTACAGTTATGTTGAGTTATTCTGGTATTTGTATAGCGCTCCGAGAGGTGGCTTTTGGGAGGCCTCAGGTTATGCAGTAGAAATGCTCGAAGTAACTAAGCGAAGCATCATAGAAGCTTTCCATCACCCTGTGTAATGATGAAGTTTAACAATTAAGGTGCGGTACCCAAATGGAGACTAATAATATATAGTAGGAAGTTGAGGTAACCAAAGGGACCTCTTGTAATTAGGAAGGACATATGAAGTGGCCATTGGAGGTGTGGTCATTAAGGGAACCTAATGCAAAGCAGTAACACTATTGGAGTAACCATATGAGTGGTAATTAAGGAGACCTAATATCATGTAAAGGAGACATTAATATAATGTTGTAAAGCAGTAGGGAAAAACAATGTGAAGAGTAATTGGAGTAACCATAGAGAAATGGTCATGAAGGAGATCTAAATACCATGCAGTTAAACAATTTAGGTAACCAGGAAACAGATTGGAGTAACCAGATGGATCGTGGTCATCAAGGAGATCTAGCAAATGCAGTAAAACAGTTGGGAGAAACCATGTGAGGAGTGGCTATTAAGGCAGCCTCTCATAATGCAGTAGAAACCTGAAACAAATGAAGTAACCAAGAGGCAATTGGAGTACCCAAGTGAAGCGTGGGCAATAAGGAGGCCAAGTACAATGCAGTAAAACAGCTTAAGTAATCATGAGGCAATTGGAGTAACCATGTGAGGATTTGTCATCAGGCGGCCTAATACAATGCAGTAAAACATTTCAAGTAAACCATGAGGCAATTGGAGTGGCCCACTGAAGAGTGGTTGTAAAGAGCCTTAATTCCATGTGGTAGAACAGATTGAAATAATGATGTGAGTAGTTGGAGTAACCTTATGAGGAGTTGTCATGAAGGAAGCCTGATAAGATGAAGTAAAAGACTATGAAGTAATTGGAGAATTGGAGTAGACCTATGGAGAGTGGTCCTTCAGAAGACCTGATACAATGCATAAAACACGTGAGATAGCCGTGGGAGGTGTGAGTATTAATGAGACCTCTGGCACTGCGGTAGAACCCTTGAGACAATTTAAGTGAACCAAGAAGCAGTTGGAGTGACTGTCTGAAGAGTGGATATTAGGAGGCCTGGTATCGTGTAGTAAAACAAATGAAGTAACCCTGAGGCAATTGGAGTAACCATAAGAAGAGTGTTTGTCAAGCAGACCCAATATGATCCAGTACAACAGTTGGAGTAACCATGTGAGGAGTGGCTGAGTAAGAAGACTTCCTGCAATGCAGTGAAACCCTAGAAGTGACCATATTGGCCTAGTCATATGGAAGAGCGGATACCAATTGAAGTAATCAGACAGATAGACAAAGGCTTTTATTAAATGCAGCAACGGGATCCAAGCAAACATCTATCCAAGTGGACTTTGTGGTGCATAAAAATGCTAAATAAAAGAATATAATACAAACATTAAAATCCAGAGTTCCCAGTCCCTCCCCCTGTCATGAAAAAAAAGAAAAAAAACACATCACAGCCAGGGCCAATTTTACCCCTCCCCTCTATCTTATCATATATGACAAATAGGGTGTAACAATGTTAATAGGATCACAAAGAGCGGGTGAGATCAGTGCCCCCTCCTTGTTCCTCTCTGTCCTGAAGGAAAGCCCTGACCTGCCGCTTGAATTTCAGAAACTGAGTCAAAGAACGAATGGTAGGCAGCAGCTCATTCCAATACCTCGGACCCAGTTTGGACAATGCTGCACGCCCCAGACCTCATACATTCCTGTATTTGGGAAGCACCACCTGGTTGGTTCTGCTGGACCTAATTGGGTCCCGGGAAGAAGCCCACTGGAATCACTGTTGGAGGTAAATGGGACCAAGGACATGCAAGGCCTACGACATTATACACAACCTCCGAAGAACAGCTTGGCTCTTGATGTTGTGGGAGGTGGGGTTGTCTGGTTGCAGGCAAAGGATGCGGGCAGCCTGGGGAGGGCCTCAGTCTGGCTAGTACAGTACCGGGCTGGCACTGGTATCTGTGTCGTGTATTAGATGGCAGTTCCCTCCTAGCCCTTAGTGGCACCCTTTGCAGGCCGTGGAGACATGCTGCGTGGCAGGGGCGCACCTCTCCCAGAAGAAGCACTCAGTCAGTTGGTAGTCAGGCAAAGTTTGGTTTATTCGGATACAGAATAAGGGGATGACGGAACCAAAATGCAGGCGGACAAGCAGATATCAGTGCAAGGTCGGGTTGCGGGTTAGCGTATATGACCACGTGTGATGGGAGGTCAGATCTGGGAGACCTCGGAAGCAGGCCGCTGGTTGTGGAAAGATGGGAGCGGCTGGGCCAGTATTAGAGGGCAGAGGGGGGTGAGACGCTGTGAGAGCACGGTCAGAGAAGAAAAGCTGAAGAGTGAGACACTGCAAGAGAGCGGTCAGTGAAAGACAGTGGAAAGGGTGAGACACCGCAAGAGCGCCCCCAGAGAAGGAAATCTGAAAGGGTGAGACACTGTAAGAGAGCACTCAATGAAGGAAAGCTGAAAGGTGAGGCACCGTGAGAGAGCGGTCAGTGAAGGACCATGGAAAGGGTGAGACACTGCAAGAGATTGGTCAGTGAAGGACAGCGGAAAGGGTGAGACACCGCAAGAGCTCAATCAGTGAAGGAAAGCTGAGAGGGTGAGACACTGCAAGAGCGCAGTCAGAGAGGGAAAGGTGAGACAAGCAAGAGATCAGTCAGTGAAGGAAAGCTGTAAGGGTGAGACACCGCAAGAGAGCGTGATCAGTGAAGGAAAGCTGAGAGGGTGATACACCGCGAGAGTACGGTCAGCAAAGGAAAGCTGAAAGGGTGAGACACCGCGAGAGCATGGCCAGAGAATGACAACTGGAAGGGGGGTCACCGCAAGAGAGCGGTCAGTGAAGGAAAGCTGAAAGGGTGAGACACCACGAGAGCAGTCAGTGAAGGAAAGCAAAAAGGGTGAGACAGCGCAAGAGAGCACGGTCAGAGAAGGAAAGCTGAAAGGGGAGAGAGAGTCAACACGATTGGAGCAAGAGAGCGAGCAGGAGCACTAGGGAGACACGCAAGATCAGAACCCAGGGGGACAGACACCCGCGTGGGCAAGCAAACACAGAAGCAGACAGCAGAGTAGGCATCAGGAAACACTCACACGGTCAGCGGGGAAGACCGAAAGGGATGGAGGTCTCGGGTCGGCCCAGCAGCATGCTTTGCCAGACTCATATTGGGTGGCCAGCACAAGACCCCGAGCCTTCTCCCTTGCTACTTGTATACAGCCAAAATACCCTGCAGTCCCCCAGGTGGAAAGGGTTTCCAGGCTGGTGGAAGGAAGCAGGAAATTGGCAAACCCCTGGTAGAGCCTCAGATCTAGGGCCATAAGTCTGGCCCTGGACAGTGGCACACAAAACCAGAAACAAGGGCTGGTGAAAGAATATCCGACATTCTCCTTCAGGCACGAGAGGCGGGGGAGTTTGAACAGTGATTTGCCTCAGGCAGAGGATCATACCTCCATGCAGCTGCTGTGGTGCCATAAAGCTGGCTCCAGTGTTCCTGGGTCCCAGACAGGTGGGGTGCAGTGACATTCTGAGCTCATAGGTGGCTTCCTCTAGGGCAGGGGTCTCCAACCTTTTTCTTACGGAGAGCTACTCGTGGTTGAGAGCCAGTGGACGAGAGCTACCATATGTTATTAAGATCAGGATTGTGCGCGCACGTGCGGAGTAATATTTGCAATGTTTATTTACTCTTTACTGAACATAAAAAAAAGCACCAACACATCTTTATCTTTTGAACATACGTATTACAACCACCTCTTTCTTTCATTATTTTTTCATTAGGAGGTGTCGCAAAACATTGTGGGATACTGAAATGCATGAAACATCTACATGTGCACATGCAGCATTTTAAATGGAAGCATGAACCAGGGCATGTTTATAGGGGGAAACTATTGTTTTATTCTCCCTGACCTGTAAACAAAGAAAAGTAAAAAACGAGTTGTATTTACCCCCATTAATGGTACTGCAGCTGCCTTTCACAATGAGAGGTGCTGGCAAAGGGAGGAGGGAGTGAATACTACAGAACTATCAGCACAGCAGACTTGTAAAAACAGATCAGTCACAGAATGAGCAAATATCCTGCTGCCAGGGACCATTTTTCAGTCATTTTCGTTTCAACACAAAACAGACATGCTTGCTCTTAAAACCTACAGTTCATTGCAAACAGGAGCAAGACCATGATCTTCCTGGCTGCTGAACTTGACTTAACAGAAGCCTGCAAAAATGAGGTGGGCCTGCGGAAGTGCAAGGGAACACACATAGAGGGAAAGACACACACAACGGCACAGGGGCGGACTAGCTCCAGAAATAGGCCAGGAGGAAAAAAAAAAATTAGCTGTGTATGTTTGTCGTTCGTGAAGCTGCGGACGGCCTAAATGGGCATCCCACAGCCACATACTACTTCTTTTGCACTGGCAACAACTGCTGAACTATAAAGGTGTGAGGGTAAGGAATCCAGAGAGACTACATAGGACTTGCACAGGCTCAGTCAGGACAATCACAGGCCTACAAGTGCATTTGGGGACAGGCCCATCAGGAATCGAGGGACTCCCTGCATAGGACTCGCACAGGCCCAGTCAGGGCAAGCACAGGCCCAAAAAGGACATTTGCGCGACTGTGGGCCCTCAGGAATCCAGGGATTCTGTGTAAGAATTGCACAGGCCCAAAAAGGGTATTTCGGGGACAAGCCCCATGGGAATCCAGGGACTCTCTGCAAAGGACTTTGCACAGGCCCAGTAAGAGCAGCACAGCCCCAAAAGGGACATTTGGGGACAGGCCCCTTGGGAATCCAGGGACTCTGCATAGCCAGGGCTTGCACAGGCCCAAAAAGGGCATTTGTGGGAGAGGTCCTTAAACAAACTTCCCTAATTCCCTGTAGCCTTGTACGCTACTGCATGCGTGTGAGCACACATGCACGCATGCAATGCGGCTCTGTGTTAAGCACAGGGAACAGTCAGTGTCACACGGATGGAAACAGACACACACACACTAAAATCTCTGCTGGCGAGGAGCACATAGAGGGAGACAAGGAGGGAGTGATAGCTACGTAGCCAGCAACCGACCTCAGGTAAGTACCCTGCCTCATGGAAGCATTTTTCTATCAGAAATTTCATACAAACAAAAAATATATATCAATGCAATAAAGTCATCCCAATCATGAAGATGTGTACGGAGAGAAGAAACCGCAGATTCAAAATAAAATGGATAACCAAGGATGCCTTGCCAGCGGTTACCATTTTAACATCGTTTTGCTGTAATTAAGCCAATTTTGCTTAAATGACTTTTTATTTGTAACAAAACG
>JAWWMG010000053.1:0-11006 GCA_035048385.1 Plethodon glutinosus
GGAAATGTCTTGAGGCTACCTCTTTTGCAGTCCTATGAAGAATTCAGAGAGACCATGGACTTTGCAATTTTAAATTCTCCTGGATTTGGAAGGGCCTAGTTAAATCCTGTATTGATCAGCAAAGAGGGCTCACTTTCCGTCTTTATTGGTTTACTGTTTACTCTCTAACTATGTTCTAATGTTGCTATTTTAAAACTGCTGAGCAGTTTTACCAATATTGTGTAACCAGAGAGTGTATTCACCATGATTAACATAACTGTTCCTTTAAAATTGCTACTCTTGTTCAGTTACTTTTAAAGCCTGAGGGTACAAAGAAATGCATCACTCCTTTTGCTGAAGAAATAAAAGGATTATGCAATTTGACCTTTGCAGTGTGGGTATCCTTTTTATTGATGCTTTCGGAGATTTTGCTGTTTGATTTAGCTTTCTATATTTACAGTGATTTGGCTTACAGAAAACACAATTTTACAACATATAGCATTACTTAATTTTCTCAATGTTTTAAAATATATATTATCTGTAATTTCCACCTATGTATTAATGATGACTCCAAGAAATTACCAGTAATTGCTTTCTAGTTTTTACTTGATGACCTAAAAGTTTAATCTCTATAAGGTTAGACAATATCCCCCAGATTCACAAAGGAGGACATTCTGTGCCTTACCGCAGGGGCATCCATATGGAAATGCAACTTCTACCTGCGGGAAGGCGCAGTCTGGGAAAGGACGGCATTCATGAAGGTGACCACTCAGGTGGGTAGAAGGCAGGGCAGGCACCCCAGGTATTCTTGCCGCAGCAATGCAGGGAATCTCAGAAAAGGGAACCAGAATTTCCTGTGCCCGTCAGTTTTCAGGGATTCTCTGTGCTGGCGATGCTGGAAAATAGTAAATAGAATGTTGGTAAAAGATGAGAGCATTGACCTTAAAGGGTGATTTCTGGTACAGAAATCCTTGTCTTTTACTAACAGTTTATTTTCGTAATACAAAGGCACTGAAAAATGTCCATTTATTTGCTTAACCTATAAATGTACGCTTTTCATTTCTTTTGTGTTCTGAAAATAAAATATATGTCTGTTATCCACTGCCATTCGCTAGTAGTAAACTACAATTACCAGCATTCATAACGTCTGGAAATTACAATTGTCCACATTCATAGCGTCTGGAAACATCAACTCCCAGCATTCATAGCGTCAAGTGACTTAATGAGATCTCTTACTGGGCCAGTTTGTGCCAGATAAAAGGACAATCTTGAGTCAGGTGTACCATCTTTGTTTGGTGTAAGCGTCTAAATATTCCTGGCATCACAAGGCTGAGTGTTACACAACTTTGCTATTGAGGTCTGTGTGCTATCTGTTGTACTTGCTGCTCTTATGGTTTGCTGCAGGCTAAGCGGTCTGTAAAGAGAGTAACCATCTCCCTACTGTTGGCTTTGGCCAAGCCACATAGTTTATTTTGCTTAGTGCTTAGACAAGAATCAATAATTAAACAATACCTGCGTAGGGACTCTCTGTCTGTTATCCTCTGCCATTTGCTAGCAGGAAACTACATATCCCAGCATTCATTGCATCTATAAACTACGACTCCCAGCATTCATTGCATCAGGTGACTTAATTAGATATCTGACTGGCGCGTGCAGGCCAGTTTGTGCCGGTTCATGCACAGGCATCTGGCACACAACTAGATCACAGGCATAACTGGAACTGCTTACTACTTTTCTTCTTAAGGTATTGATTGTTTATTTCTGCTACCTTGTCTTCCTCATATTTTGGCTAATTCCAAATGCTCTTATTGATGCCATGATGGGGAACCTGCCATGCAGCTTGACTTGCGTGCCGCCGGCGCCTCCTGTGTCCTCCACCGCCACTTTCTCCATCATTAGGACTCGTTGCCTAGTCCAACTCAGCTTATTTCCCCTGACGACCATGATTCTTCTTCCTCCGAAGTGGATGTGTCATTCCATATATTAGTGTCGTCCTATTACCGATGCTTGAACTTGCTGCTGCCTGCACCCCCATGGTCCCAGGAACCTCAGAGGACATTACCTGTACCATGTCTAGAAGCTTAACTGCTGATGTTGCAATTAACCTTGACATCCAGATACTTGCACACCATCAGCCTTGACGGTCCCAGGGTCCTCAGAATATCACCGCTACTATGCGTAGAAGCCTAACTGCTAATGTGGTAATTAATCGTGATCATTCAAACTCTCACATGTCATCAGTTTTGATTAATCCCAGCACATCTAAAACCATTAATATGTGCCTATCCATGTTTAAAGAGCTCACTAAAACTTGTCACGCTATTCCTATAATCTCTGCATTAATATGGCTCCTAGTGAGTCTCCATCTTCTGGCGGAGATGACAGTAATGAGGTATCATATCCCTTAAGTATCTATGATAGCCCTAATCTAGGGACCACATTGATACATTCATGATGCCTTTCACTCTGACACCTTCCTTTTTATCATGTTGGTACCCACCTCCAATTCTGACAGTTTGCCTCCACCTACTCATGATACTATCTTATCACCTGACTATTAATCTGACCGAACTGGTCACTCTCTGTGCTGCATTAGTTAGTTGGTGGTCAGTGGTAAAATATGCCACTGAGATTTCCGATTACATCACCACACACAAAATTGATAGTATGGCAATGATGAAAACTTTGCTTTACTCCACCGCCTCAGAAGCTGGCGCACTTGCCACCCCATCAGGTTACAACATCCTTCTGGATTGCCCCACATGTAAAGGTGGGGGGTAGCTATTATCTTTAGGAGCTCTTTGGACATTTACCATGTAGACTGTCTTTCACTAGATTATCACACTTTGCATGTCAAATGTCGCCTCAACCATAGCACTATGTATAACATTGTTATTATTTATCATCGACCACAGCCCATGCATGACTTTTACAAACAATTCCACAGCCTTTTATCCACCTTTTTGAAATTCACTACCCTTATTATCATTCTCCAGGACTTGAACGATTGGGCTGATGACACGCAATCTATTGCATTAAAGCCATGCTCTCCCCTCTTGTCTTTAATCAACAAATACATTTATCAACCCATAAAGAAGGCAAGACCCTCAAATAGGCTCTTATGCAGAACCTTGCTATCTACTCCAATTATTGAGCCATGCCCCTGGTCACCACTATCGTATAGGCTTCGATATAATCCTCCATATCTGTTGTATATTTCCAAAAAAACCTAAAAGAACTGATACTTGCCATAACATCTATAATATCACCCCTACTACCTTCAGTGCTGCTGTACAACACTTATAATTTATAACTTATAACACTTGTCATTCAATAGACACCTAGTACATATCTGGCTTGGTTGGTATCTATGACCACCCAGAGGCAAAAAAGACTGAAGAAATGCAGGCGCATTCAGTCAAATCGTAAAGACACACCACAGTCCTGCATACAAAGAACCAAGATTAACTATTAGAACGTAAGTGAAGCAAGACTTAATTCACTATCTCATTTGGAAAAAATCTCAAAAATATATTCTAGTATATGAAAATTCTTGCGAAATAGGAATTCTGTACATCGAATTAGTTTTTTCGCATACACAATTAGCTGTAAAGAAAGACTTCATTCGCTATCTCCCTTTGAAATAATCTCAAAATTACATTTTATTAGGCTATCAGAGAGCCAACACATCTAGTAAAGGAACATTCTTGTAAAATAGGAGTTCTGTGTATCCAATCAGTTTTGCAGTGTGCACAATCGGCTGTCGTTTTTACAAAGAAGGATACAGCTAAGTTCGTATTCATTGGCATTATGACCCCAACATGGAACAATAAAACCAATTAAAACAATAAGTTTGAACTCCAACATGTTTCAGTCAGATGTTAATTCCTTTGTGGCCTTCTGGGAGAAACTTCCTGAGGTCATAAGTTCTGTAAGAAATAAACATTGAATTTTGAAAGTGTGGTTCAAAAAACAACCTACTATGCCGTACATGGCATACCATTAAGTGCCATAAGTGAGAAGTGCGGTGATCACAAAGCAACCCACTTCAATCTTTGGGTGTCATGTGAAGCGGGCAAACGTTTTGTGTCGGTGAGCGAATAAAACCCAAAGTCAAAAATCAATGAGTGAATTGAGACCACCTCGACCCAACCATGAACAAGTGTCTGCGGGAATAGAATGCAGTTTAATACGAGCTTACCTCAAGAGTGCCTCAAAATAAAGTAGCGCACATCAAATACATTCCTATTTTACAAGAATTTTCCTTGACTAGATTTGTTGGCTCTCTGATAGCCTAATAAAATATAATTTTGAGATATTTTGTTCCAAAGGAGATAGTGAATGAAGTCTTTCTTCACAGCTAATTGTGTATGCTGCAAAACTCTAGATGTACAGAATTCCTATTTCGCAAGAATATTCATATACTAGAATATATTTTTGAGATTTTTTCCAAATGAGGTAGTGAATGAAGTCTTGCTTCACTTATGATCTAATACAGTTAATCTTGGTTCTTTGTATACAGGACTGTTGTGTGTCTTTGGTTGGTATTTATAACACTGTGTCGGACATCTTGGCAGGGTAATTGGTGACGTCAGCTGGTAATGCCTAGTATAATGTGCTAGTAACTTGATAATGACCTAAGAACATTTAAATAGAAAAGCAAACTCCAAAAACATCCTCATTGAAAGTAAATGCAAGTAATGTAATGCATTGAAATGAAAATTCATGTACTTGAAAATGGGGGCGGTGGTTTCAAAAATCGCAAACTCAAAAAATCAAAGATGCTATCTTGTTTAAAATGGACAAGTCAAGGTGCATACCAATTTTGGTAGGATTTGAGCCCTACCACCAACATCGGATTTCGGGGATTATGAACACTTTTTAATAAAAACATATTAGCGATTGTTAGCGAATGTTCTGAAAAGATGTGCACGAGCAGAAAGTTGCATCGGCGGAGGTGACTAACAGAGTCATGAACTTTCTGTGTATCCCAAGGAACTAAAGTTGCTAAAATTCAAACGGGTCCTTTGTTCAAAATGTGCAAGAACCGGCAAAAACTAACGTTGGACATGCGCAGTAAAGAGACTTTCCGCGAGAAGGCCTGGGAACCAAGCCCAAGATGAGGCAACTCAGCTGCAGAAGATGTAACTGTCAATGACATGAACGCGCCCGGAAACTGCACGATGCGCGAGCTAATTCATGTAACCTGAATTACACTGTCAGCAAATATTAATGGTGTACAGTTTTAAGGTGTTCACAAGGAACTTTTGTAATAAAGAACTTAGGGACCCTTTTCTTTAACTTCTACCAACAGGTGGTGAAAAGGAGAGGCGATTCCAGCGTTCTTAGACACAGGTGTAAGCCAAAACACATCTCACAGACAACACAAACACTGTACACAGAAAATGAGTTTATATTCATGTAGTACAAAGAAGGTGTTAAATCGTGTCATCCCTTGAAGCTTCTGCATTATGGTTCAAAAGTTATTCCAAGGTTTAGCTCAGAGGTGCTAGGAATGAGCCAGGTAGAAGGGGAAATCGGGAAAATGTGTCTAAAATCATCAGTATTACTAAAAGTTAGGTGTGGAAAAATGCAAATACTTTTAAAAGTGCATTTTATCGTCCAAAAGTAATCTGGTAAAAATGACCCTTGTCACAAAGGTGGGGGACATCTTACTCCAAACCCGTGATTTTCCTCACTCCAACGGAGGGGGCAAAGTCAGGAGCACACGAGAGGATGCACGGGATAGACAAGTCAAGGTTGGGAGCCGAATTTGATTGGATGATGGTGACATCATTCCGAAAATAGGTGGCCCAAGACAGAAAAAGGGGATAAAAAGCCTGTCTTGAGAGCCCCAAATGGTAGATCGTTAGAGCTGGTTGGTGTAGAGGAGCCGAGGTCCTGACCCAGAATTCCATGCTATCCGAAGAATCGTGAGGGGGTGCTGTAAGAAGATCCCTATCGAGAATCCCTGAAGCAGTGCAGATTGAAGCAGGCTAGCCCAGCAGATCCGGTCCAGTGCTGAGATCCAGGCGGGGTAGCTGTGTTCGGGCAGTGCAGTGCAGAGCAGCCGTGCAGGTGTCCGTAGCTGACAGCTGTGTGGTGTTCAACAAACAAAGAAAACAAATCAAGGTGAGCGAGGTAGCGTGCACTTACACATAGTCATTGGGTTATACGCTCAAAATTACACGCACTCTTATCCTTTGCGGAAGTGGTGGGTCTGAAACCCGAATTCTCACAACCGTCCAGGGTGTAAACGGGTGGTGGAGCAAAAAACTATATATCCAATTTCTATAGAAGGCACTCTTAAAGGCCACGGCCCTCTTGATAAGGGAGAGGTAAACGTTATTCTCCACCTCTCATTAAGAAGCTAGCCTTTCCGAGAGATCGAGAACGGCGTACAGCCACAAGGGATTCCAAAACGATTCTATATTGATATATCAAATTCTTTCTGTCCTAAACTATGGTTGTGAGCCGAGGGCGGTAGGAAAAACTACTCCGCAGAGAATTGGAAGCGTGTGAATTGTTTCGCACTCTGACATAAAACCTGTTTCTCCGAAACGGGAACATTACACGAACAACAGGGTGGGTTTTATCGTGCTTTCTCCAGGCACAGTAAGGCTGTACCTGTGTGACATATATATATTCTGTAGGAGGTTAGGGACGTGTAAAGAATTACGTGATTGCAAACATACATAGGGCCTGCATGCTAAAAGCAGGACTGCAGCACGAACGACGAGGTGATTCTACCATGCGCTTCACTGAGCACGATAGGGTTGTACTTGTATGCCACATGGAACTGTAACTTATTGGTACCTTCACATACACCTGTCTCTTCGGAACAGGACCATAGCACGAACAACAAGGTGGTCCTGTCGTGTGCTTCACCGTGCACGATAGCACTGTGCTTGTGTGTCACTTGGTGGTGTGAGTGGTGTGTACATCGACATAAACCTGTTCCTCGGATCAGGACTGCAGCACGAACAACAAGGTGGTTCTACCGTGTGCTTCACTGGGCACGATAGGATTGTACTTGTGTGATACATTTATAAGAATACGTAAGCGTGTAGGCACACAGCACGTATTCAACAGTGTTGCAGAAAGTGTATTATAGAGATTGTGTAGAGATTGTTAAAACAGCATACTTGTCACTCCCAAACCACGGGGCGTGGTCTAGCAAGTAAGTACCACTGTCTAGGATCCCGAAAGGGGAGGAGCTACATTTACTAGGTTTTCATTAAAGGTACGTCGACATAAGGTCGAGACAGGTATCAGAAGCTAGCCAGAACGTGTAGTGAAAAATAACAAACCACGTAACCGAGTAGCCTTGGTGCACGCCCCTAGAGGCGGGGCCAACGTTATTACGGGCGGGGAGAGAGAGCGAATCCAAACGGGAAAACATGACGCTGATAAGAAAGGGGTGCCTTTCCCTTTAACCTGCGGGTAAAAGGGAACGCAGCCACACCAGTACCTGTGCGCTGTGCCAACCAAAGCTTGCATTCGTACAAGTGTGCACGCACACATATTTAAACAAATACGCAAGGTACGTAGGTCCACAGCATATATTCTTTCTCTTATTCAGTTTTCCTGTACCTAGGTAGGGTAGGTAACTTAGACGTCCAGTATATTCAGTCTAGATCGCATCACATGTAGCTCAGGTACATCGTGCTTCCTATATGCTAACTTCTCGAGCCTTTCAACTTATACTATTCAAACATAACACTAATATCCTAACACCAACATGGTCCCGTGAGGTCTGGTGTTGTCTGTACGTGCTAATACATCGTTACCGTGATCCTAAAGGTAACCTGTCATACCACATTTCAGTAACGATCACCTATCCTTCACGTCTGAGCCAGAACTATTGGTGGATATTCTGCACAATATCCTAATTTATACTAAAGGTGTTTTTTATATAGAATTAACCGTGTTATTACCTTTCTAATTTTTCACCTTTTTCTAAAATAAAAATCCTCAAGTGGAAACTTTCTGTGTGGACAGTATTTCCTTGAAAAAGCCTTACCACAGTAAGGGTGGGGGCAGGGGAGTGGGGTGATTCATATTAGTGTGTTATATGCTGACTCACTATCACAATCAAAGAACACAACAAATAGTGGCATGTGACGAAACCGTTGTCTCTAAGGGAGGGAAACACTGGTGACTTATTGTAATGGTATAAACGTATCATCATCCCTATATGAAACACCTGACAACTGCTGCCACAACTAATATAGATACACTGGCACTGGCAAAAACTAAAGTGCTCAAACATCTTGAGCAGAAAAGCTTTAAGTTTACAGATGATATCTCACTATGGCAAGCTAAAGGATCTGCAGAAAAAGCCTGGAGAAAACATCCCACTAATGATAACAAAAAGAACTATTCTACAGCTACCACTATTTATAAAACTGCTCTCCTAAATGTTAAAAAAAGTGACCTAGAACACAGTATTAACACTGACAAATCTGATACCAAAGAACTTTTTTACATACTGAAGGAGCTAGAGGGGAAAAAACACCACCCATGCTCACAACAAAGTCATCAAGGATGATGCATTGTGTCAGGGCAAGGGCATACAGGATGCTGTTGGCTAAGTTAAGTTGCACTCTCATCGGGAAAACAGCAAAAAATGTTTCACATTACTGTGCCACATCTTCAACCCTACATACAATTCTCTGACTTTAATACAGGTAACAACTTTGCGTTTTTGGCTTCTTCCTCTCATTATGTCTGGGAAAATCATATCAAAGGCATTATAGGCAATCTCAAGCCCACTTCATGTAAAGCTGAATCCTGCCCTGTATCACTGATAAAAACTGTCCAGATGCTCTTATTCCCATCATCACCAAAATCGTAAACTCGTTATTTGCATCGGCTACTGTTCCTGACTGAAAACTGCATGGATCACACCTGTTCTGAAAAAGGAGAATGTTGATCCCTCCAATGCCAATAACTACAGACCTATTATCTGTGTCCCTTTTTTATTCAAGATTATCGATAGAGTAGCCTACCTTCAAGTACAGGAATATCTTGAATCTAACAACATTCTCAGCAGTAGACAGTCTGGCTTTCGTGCCAGACATGGCACTGAAACTGCCCTGATTGATCAAAGTCAAACATCAGTAGAATCATTGAAAATGATCCTAATGCCTTACTCGTGTTGCTTGACCTCTCCGCAGCCTCCCATTTGGTCGAATATTCTGTCTTGATGGAACAACTAAGGAATGTTGCTCATTTCACTCATGCAGCCGACACCTGGGTCTCATCATTCCCTGGCAATGGAGCAGTCGGCATCTTCTCAGACAATGCCTCAGCATGTTCCACACCCCTTCTGTGTGGTGTCCCTCAGGGCTCTTGTTAGGCTCACACTCTGCATAATACATATACATGACCCCTGTTCAATGCATTGGACCACCAATGGGTGTGTTAAACGAAGTACACTGATGATACCCAGGTCTAGTTCCAACTGTCTAGCGATTACGAGTATGGCATTGCCACTATCAACCATACATTCTCTGTCATTTAGGCATAGATGGCCGCTATTTCACTGGGCATAAACAATTCTAAGACAGAAATATTCATCTTGGGCACTGGACAAAGGCTAAATACGTTTGACTCTGCTATGACTCCTTCGCTATCGCTGGCTGCTCAATCCATGTGGACTTTTAAGGTCAAAACACTAGGGAGTTTTTTTTATCGTGAACTCTGACTGCCCACACTAATCACCTCAGATACTACTGCTTTTGTTATCTCAGCTTACTGAAACAGATCAGACCGTATCTTTCTAAAAAGAACTCGACCCGGAATAGAGCAATCATTTGCTCTAAACTGGATTACTGCAAAGGTCTCTTCTTGGGCACCTCTCTAACATCTCGAAACTACAGGTAATACAAAATGGGGCCATTCACATCATCTGCAACCTAAATCGTCTAGATCATGTCACCAACTCTATAAGCTCCTTATACCTTATATTGGCTTCCTGTCAAAGCATGCATTACTCATAAGATCCTTACACGCACACAAATTCTTGCATGGCTCTACACAAACCGCTCTACTCAAAAGAATCTGGTATGCTCCTATCAAAAGATCTCTTCCCTCCAATGATTTTCATAAGCTGGAGTCTTACTGCCGCACACTCCAGCGAATAAGGAATTGCTTGTTTGACATTGCAGACCCTTCACTCTGGAACAATCTCCCACTAAGCTTATGCTGTTTGCCCTACACAAATTACTTTAACAGAATACTTAAGACACATCGGTTTCACGAGGATTGCAAGTTATGATTACTATCTTAAGTTGTTCGAAGCATTCTGATTGGCGCTATCCTTGGACATTTTAAGCGTTGCGCCCGGACCACTATCTGTGTGCATGATTTCTTTGGCCTGCATATTGGCGCTTCAGTAGCGCGCAATAAATATGCAAGAAAGCCACTGTATGCGCAAATGTGAGAAGCACAGCATTAAACGTTTTCTCCACTAGGTGTGTCTGTGAGGCTACTTTCGAATCGCTTGCCTTCGGCCATTCAACACTTGTTTCGAGCCATACAGACCATAAAAGGCCCATTCATATGCAGAGAGCCGGGTCAACACTTGTCTCGACCCATGCAGACTGTAAAAGGCCCATTCATATGCAGAGAGCAGGGTCACCACTTGTCTCGACCCATACAGACCGTAAAATGGCCACTGATTCTAAGAGTTACAGTAAGGTAAAACATGTTTTCTATAGGAAATTCTGAACATTCTATGCCTATAACTTTTGACCCGTTTGACGGTTGTGCACGAAAATTTTCAGCAAACAGTGGCCAGGCAATTTGGGTAGTTTTGCCCAAGTTTCGCTTCATCTTCCTCTCAATCGACAGGCATACAATCGACAGGCATACTGTAGGGTGGGAGTGCGTGCTTTTGTATGTGTGGTTAAATGGGGTCTTTTAAATTTTAAATCATTTTAAATCATTGAAGAAAAACAAACGGGCAATCCGAATGGAAAAATATAATGGGAGTCATGTTTGCCAATAAAGTTTGATATATT
>JAWWMG010000055.1:0-10931 GCA_035048385.1 Plethodon glutinosus
TGCTTCTACACATATGTGTTTCAGTCTTGCGGGTGAAACACTCCAGACCTTCGTCAGGAAGTCAATCTTTGAGTAAGCAATCTTTGGACAACAGCCTAAAATCATGAACATAAAAAACATATCAATTTTAGAAAAACAGAAACAAACGCGCGATACAGTAAAATCACAGTGAAATGCTTTGAAATCGTTATGTCGAAATGATGACTTATCCGACACTTAATATAATTACCACCCTTTTTGCTGTGTGTGTGGACAAAAACACCCAGGGACTAGGTACAGACTTAACTTCTTTCAGAAAACTACCAGCCCCTCCCATGCGCATTATACATTCTCAAAAACAGTTTGTGGCTTCCAGGAGGTCCCTGATGTAAGGGCCTGTATGTCACTTTAGCAGAGTGTAGATCTGTCCAGAATAGAGTTGATGACAGCGAATTATTTGTGAACTATTAATTTAGACCACATGACAACGTTGTTTTTTTAAAAAGCTGCATACAAGATGTTACGACTAATCCTGTGCACCCAAGGAGTTTTTTGACTTTCTCCTTCTTAACCACATAATTTGTGGACACCAATTACACTTTTTTAGTTTCACTTTTCATAATGCTCTACAATTATTTTATATTGGCGGACATTCTCCCACCTCTGAACTGTTACCTACTTCAACCATTGTTCATAACAACTCAAAGCCACTTGGTAATCTATAAAGGGATACAATGCTGCGCAAAAAAAAGGGGGGGGCTCCCAGTCCTCTCAAAAAATACCGTCTACAAATTACTCTCACATGGCTAACTACAAACCCACTCGTTTATCCTTAGTTTTTATTTTATTTTTACAGACACCTACCTTTTTTAAAAACCTCCAGCAGTGAGGCGTGCCAACAAGTATTCACCTTAGGAAACGTTTCTACGTCTTGCCCACTGTAAATTTTAGAAACATACTTTTTACTAAAAGATTTTTTACAGTGGGGAAACCGCTAGTCACCAGTGTTCGACCATATATTGGACCTTTACCTTGTTATCAGCCACATTAGACCCCACTTCTAGGCACAGAACGCCCCACGCACTTTTCTTTTTTTCTTTTTTTCTTTCTTGTTTTTCAAGCGTTACTCCTAGAGACCCAGAACAACCGTCATTTATAAATAGTGACCGAGAAACCTCAAACAAAAAGGCAAAACACAACAACCTCCGTTTTATACCTGTAGAACGTACACCACGGATGCACCGGCCTCAGCCAAGAAGTTTAGGTAATGTAGGCGCGCCGGCCTCAGCCGAGATGTTTAGGTGATATAGGCGCTAAGGGATTTTATATTTCCCTTTGTTAGGCTGGGACCACAGCTCCGCACGTCTGCTGGTTCAAATAGCCTGTTTAAAATAAACAGATTGCTTACGACAAACAGCCCATTTAAGATAAACTACGTGCTTTTCATTAGCTTACCCACTAGATTTTAACCGCTTACCATATCGATTAGGCTTCCTATCTTGATTACGTTGTCCGCTATCCCGTCTACGTGTTAACAGCTCCTCTAGCCACTACAACGCCTCCGTTCCTTTTTTATATTCTCGTTAATCAGCTTAACAATCCCCAGCTGGCCGAGCACTATCGGGGGAGGAAATTGTATTCCTCATGCACGCACCTTCACCCGGAAGTGCTTAACGGCCATTTTAGTAGTTTTTTCTTTTTTTGTTTATTTTTTGTGCTTTCAGTATTTGTTGTATCTTACGGGAACACTAGCTCTATATTACTAGATAGCAACTCCTTCCACGGGATAGTTGCTACTGAGCCACAATCACAAATAAACAAAACGCAAAACACAAAAAGCACAAAACCCGACTCCTACATATGTATACCGCCCCAATCTATTTCGTCTTTGATGTAAACGTAGACGTTAAAATATATTTTTCTTTTTGCATCGCTGACCTATCTTATTGAATATATCCCCCCAAATATCATTATTTATATTCAAGGGGGACTAAGTAGGTTACTACGCCCCTCTAATTCAGAGAGGCTGCAACTAGGGGGGGGGGGGAGGAAGGAGGGGAAAAAAGGAAAAAAGAAGAAGGAGGGAGAGGAAGAGAGAGAGGAGAGGGTGTTTTAACGTAAAGTCTAATTATGAAGCCCCAGGAGGAGAGGGGATTTATATTGCTTGATCATTAGAAATTTAAGAGGTTACAATTAGATATTATTTATTTCTCCCAACCTACTTGCACGACTTATGTTTCTCTGGGTTCTATTTTTCACGCAAGCTAAAAGCATACGTATCATAGTTCATCTCATTGCCAATTAAATTCTCTATTTAAACCAGTCCTATAGGTATCCAAATGATAGATCCAATGGGCCTCTCTTTGGTTGAGCTTATTTTGCAAGTTATTTATTGAAGTTTTTATTACTTCAAGGATAGCCCATTGCAAATCATTCTCATTATGACCTTCTTCTACAAAGTGAGGAACAATAGGGGCCGTCAGAACTTTATTACGGATCCTACTTCGGTGTTCAACCACTCTGGTCCTGACCGGCCTTGTGGTTTGTCCTATATACTTGAGCCCACACGGACAGATAATTAGATAAATGGCATTACTAGTATTGCAATTGGTGTGCTGTCTTATCTGCCATTTCCTTTCTCTGCCTAGATCCAGTTCTTTGCCGGTGATGGCAAACTCGCAGGCTGAGCACTGAGTACCCAAACACTGAAAATTGCCCACTATTTTTGGAAAACCCCAACTTTCTGTGATGGTTGGTTGTCTACATACCTCTTTAGTCCGTATGTCACTCTTGACCAATTGATCTTTCAAATTTCTACTGCGTTTAAACGCATGACAAGGTTTTTGTAACTGGATTTTGCCGGTGTTAAGAATATGCCAATTTCTGTTAATTATATTTTTCATTCTATAGGAGAGGTTATCAAAAGTGCTGACGAAAATAAGTTTGGACTCCTCATCTTTGGATCCTTCTTCCAGTAGAGCGGCCCTATTAGTATTATTAGCCCTTTTATAGCATTTTTTAACAATTTGCCTTGGATAACTTCTATTCGCAAGTTTGTCAGTTAATTTTACTGCATTTTCTTCAAAATCTACTCTTTCACTGCAGTTGCGTTTTATTCTTAAAAATTGGCCATAAGGCAAGTTGTTTTTTAAGGGAAGAGGATGAAAACTATTGTATTCTAATAGAGCATTCCTATCTGTAGGTTTTTGAAAGATCCGTGTTAACAGAACACCTTCCTTTTCATAGATATTTAAATCAAGAAAATTAATGTTGTTCGGTCTTATTTCAATTGTGAATGTTAGGCTGGGGTCCAACTGATTAACCCAGTTGTGAAATTGTCTGGCTTCTTCTTCCGTGCCACTCCACACTATCAATATATCATCTATATAACGCAAGTAGTGTTTTATTTGTTGCTCAAAAGGGTTGTTGCTGTAGATGTATTTATTTTCCCAGTCATTCATATATAGGTTAGCCAGGGAAGGGGCGTAGGTCGCGCCCATAGCGGTTCCGCTGGTTTGTAAATATAAATCGCTGTTAAATCTGAAAAAGTTCTTTTTAAGAGCAAAACTCGCAGCCCAGAAAATAAAATCCCTCATTGATTCACTAAGTGAGTTGTTGTCACTTAGCGTTCCTTTTACTACCTCTAATGTTCTATCCTGGGGGATTGCTGTGTACAGCGCCTCTACATCAAGAGAAAGCAACAACATCTCATCTTTAGTGAATTGGACGCCCTCTATTTTATTTATGATGTCAGTTGCATTTTTTATATATGACCTCATCTTGGGAATTTCGTCTTTTAAGAACCAATCCACATATTGTGAGAGGCTCTCCAGCATGGAATCTTGGCCGGACACTATGGGTCTACCGGGAGGGTTCTCCAAGTTTTTGTGTATTTTAGGCACTGTGTAAAAAATGGGGACCCTTGCTTTTTCACGGATGAGAAACTTCTTTTCTTGTTCAGAAATTAACTCCAACTCGAAGGCTCTGGTAACTCTAGTTCTTATCTCTTTTAGATACTCATCTGTGGGATCCTGGGCTAACTTTTTATAGTTATTCTCATTATCCAATAGGCGCTTGGCTTCTCTTACATATTGATCTTTGTCCATAAGGACTGTTGCCCCGCCTTTGTCGGCTTTTTTTATAATTATTTCTTGGTTATTCTGCAATGTTTTTACCGCCTGTTGATGTTTTCGAGATAAATTCTGGAACGGCCTATTGGGAGTGGCTTCTAACATCTCTATTTCCCGTAAAACAGCCTGTTCAAACGTTCGAATCTCAGGAGCTCTACACGGTGGATCAAACGTGGAGGGCGGACGTAACCCTGTCAGATTAGTGGAGTTGTCATAATCTGTATTACTAAAAAAATGTTTCAATCTAATTTTTCTCATAAGGGTCTGGAACTCACGTCGAAATTCAACTGGGTCGTGTGTATTAGTGGACACGAAGCCCAAACCCAATTCAAGAACTTCTTTCTCATCAGGAGTGGGGGTATACTTAGAAATGTTGACTAATAGTTCCATTGGTAACCCCTGTTGTACCGCCGGTTTCTTCTTCCCCCTCTTTCCCCTCTTCCTCGGCCCCATCCTAAAAAATCATTCTGGTTTTGATAACTATACCAAGGCCTTCTCTGGTAGCGACCTCTCCCTCTTGATCTATTCTGGGGATTATCCTGACCACTGTCATCTGATGACTGATCCTCTTCCCCCTCACTATCCGTGGAATGTGAGGATTTACTGTTGAAACGAACACGCTTTCTTTTTTTCGCCCCTTCTTTGAATTCTCCTTCCTCATTCGTGGTCTGATCAAAATATCCTTTCTTAATATAAGGAAAGACACCTTCTAACTTGAAATTGGAAATTTCTTTTTTTAGCTTCTTAATTTTTTCCAAAATCAAATTTTCTTTGAAACTTTTCATTTCAGTTTCAAGTGTTTCTAGTTTTTTCTTTAGTGTTTGTATAGTCATTTTCCCTTTTAAATCTAACTCAGCTTTTTTGATCTCATCTTTGAGTTCATTATTAATTAATTTAGCCGTTTCCACTATCAAGACCAACCAGTCGCGACCACATTTGTTCGCGATTTGGCTCCATTTCACCAGAAAAGCCTGATTTTCGAGGAAGATTTTAGGTTCGTTTTTTACGATGAGGCCCTGGGGAAGGATTTTTGCTCGAAGATATTCAAGCATGGTATTCCCATGTGATTCCGCCCTAATGAGTCTTTTCTTGAGATTCTCTAGTTTTTCCCAACATGTCAAATTTGACATAGTAATACCTGTTTCCGTGTTCTCTATTGGAATTGAATTTTTAAGTAGTTCTTCTATATAGGCTTCCGTGAAGCCCTCACACTGGTTTTCTGCCATTTCAGAGGGAACCTCCCAATTAGTGCGTCACAACAGAAAGTCAAGGTCTCACCTACCACACATAAACACTTTTAGGTTCCTTGTAAAACGCAAAGGGAACACACGTACCACAGTAACGTGTGAAACTCCACAGCCCGCGGGGCTGAAAACTGCTTTAACTATAGAGAAGTATCCATCAATTTGGACAGGCTACAAGGGACACAACAATGGAAACCGTATATATGCACTATAAAGAGTCCCGAGCCACATAAGAAAAAACTAACTCAAAGCATTGCACTGAACAAAACTAATCGACACATTTGTTGACATACATTATTTTATTAAAAAATCATTAAAAAATACATAACAGTCCGTATCCCTCAGCCTGAGCTGAAGACTAATTCAGCCTCAGCTAAACTTCGTATAAATAGAGCATTTTAACACACACGTTCAGCTTTTCTATCCTACTACCATACAGTTCATCATAACATTGTTCCTGAGCCCTTGTTCTAAATATGTCACCTTCTCATGTTGTTCAGAAATAGGCACGGATGCTCTATATTTCACGAGGTGACTCTTTACAGTTATATTTCTGGGCAACCTTAGTTGATAGTATTCTAAGTAATCTCTTACATGAACATGAAAAATCAATGTCTAGGATATTGCTGACCAATCATACATTAAAAATGATCAATTACAAAAAGATTGTGTTGCTTCTACACATATGTGTTTCAGTCTTGCGGGTGAAACACTCCAGACCTTCGTCAGGAAGTCAATCTTAGAGTAAGCAATCTCTGGACAACAGCCTAAAAACATAAAACAATTTCTTTTAGACACATACCAACAAATGCGCGATACAGTCGAAATCACAGTGCAATGCATTCAAATTTATCTTTTTTTCTTTTTTTCTTCAATCGGAAAAATGACTTTATCCAATTTGTCTAGTGTAATTATGAACCCCTTTGCTAAGTGCATTAAATGTGTGGACAGCTCACCCCAACCTAAAGTTCTAACTGGGAACCTTTTTTAAAAAGTCAGCATATCTTAACACCACGCAGACTATCCTCTAACGAACCCAATGCGACATAGCGCCCAAACAGTGCCTCGATATTTATACCCAAAATATCTTTTTGCAGAGCGGGAACAGTCTCAGACCAGTTCCTTATTAGTCTTAGCCCTTCTTTTTAGGCTAATCATTTTGAGTTTGAGGCCAGACGTCTAATTTTGTCAAGGCTTAGATGTAGAGGAACCACGGGAGCTTTTGACTTACTCCCTCTTACCCTTATTATATTAGTGTGGTACAGTTATTGGCTCTAACAATTCTTTTAGTTTGAAAATATTCTACCACCTCTGCAGGCCTGTCTACTTGGACCATTGTACATGATTTTCCATAAGGGGCGTAGAGGAAGGATATAACCTTGCGTAGTGACGACATACAAACATCCTACTATAAGTTAAAATTGGGGATTTTTTATAACAACTACTCTTCTATATTCAGATTATACTACCTACCTTTAAAACAACCAACAGTTCGACAGTACCCTTCTAAGAACTGCTTTCAAATCTTGCTCACTGTAAGTAGTAAAGGGAATACTTAGTTACCAATCATTATTTTACACAGCCATGAGAACAAGGCTGTATGTTAAACATCTATAGTGCTTTTATGTTGTTAACCATCTTTTAAACATCACCTTTAAAAAGTTTCTTGGACGTCCTCACCACATATTGATTGAATTTTAATGGCGCCAGCTGGATCTTCAATTTCACTATATATGAAAGCGCCACTCCTAAAAGACACAACCAGGCGCACTTTTTCAATTTTAAGTGCCAAAAAGCACAACCGCTAAGCCCTCAGCCTAGCAAGAGAATTATTAACCTGGTAAAGAATATAATAAAAAAATGTGTTACCTTTTATAGAGCGCACTTTCAATACGCCAGTTTCAGCCAAGCTATTTTTCATAAAGAGACCGTCAAGAATTTCTTTCTTTATGGCAAGGTACTTCAGCTAAGCTAGCCTGTTAGTTGTAAAGAACGCCACTTAGCTTGCCTGCTGGTACAGATAGCCTATAAATGTGAAACAAGAAAGACCATGCCAACCGTTAGTCTTACAGACAGCTTTGTCCTTACAGACAGCTTTGTCCTTACAACAGGCTTTAAAACCCTTTGCAAGATTTTAACAAGCAAGTATGACAGGCGCAACTGGCCGCTGTTGCTTACTTAAACGTTTAGGCGTCCTATCGTAATTCAGTTGTCCGCTCTCCCGTCCACGTGTGACCGCTCCTAATGGGATCGCAAACTTTGTCTTTTTATACACCCCTTAATCGTCATAACAAGCCGCACCTGAACCCCCCCAACGGAGGACATTGCGAACCTTCAATGCACACTTTCAACCGGAAAAGCCTATCGGCCATTTTGGTAGTTTTTTGCCCTTTTCCTACATACAGATCAACATTTGGCTAAACAAGAGGCTCCCGTTCGGTAACATTTATTCGATACCGTTGCAAAAAATTATTATTCAATGCTTAATTAAATATCTCAACGAATAATTGCATGTATTGCAATGTTGCCATAAGTACAAGTCCGAAATCGAACATGAACGCGAAAACCGCGCATTTTCACCCGGGAGAGCCTGTCGGCCATTTTAGTAGTTTTTTACCCTTTTCCTACGTAAACATCAACATTTGGCTGAACAAACGGCTCCCGTTTGATGACGCTTATTCAATAACATTGCAAAAATTATTATCCTATATTTGATTATATATCTAAAAAAATAATTGCATGTATTGCAATGTAGCCGTAAGCCAAAATCCGAAGATTTTTTGCAGAACATTTTTTATGTGTCCTAATGATTCTCATTGCCAATTAAATTCCCTATTCAGACCTGTTCTATATGTGTCCAAATGATAAATCCAATGGGCCTCTCGTTGATTAAGCTTGTTTTGCAGATTATTGGTGGAAGTTTTTATTACTTCAAGGATTGCCCATTGCAAATCATTCTCATCATGACCTTCTTCTATAAAATGAGGAACAATGGGGGCCGTCAAAACTTTATTACGGATCCTGCTGCGATGTTCAACCACTCTGGTTCTGACAGGCCTTGTGGTTTGACCCACATATTTTAGCCCGCACGGACAAATTATTAGATAGATGGCATTATTGGTATTGCAATTGGTATGCTGTCTTATCTGCCATTTTCTTTCACGGCCTAGATCTAATTCTTTGCCAATAATGGCAAACTCACAAGCTGAACATTGTGTCCCCAGGCACTGAAAATTCCCCACTATTTTCGGAAAGCCCCAACTTTCTGTAATAGTGGGTTGTCTGTGTACTTCTTTGGACCTTATATCGCTCTTAATTAGCTGGTCTTTCAAATTTCTACTTCGTTTAAAAGCATGACAAGGTTTTTTTAGCTGAACTTTGCCCGTATTGAGAATGTGCCAATTTCTATTAATTATATTTTTCATTTTATAGGACAAATTATCAAAAGTGCTAACAAAGACAAGCTTGGCCTCCTCTTCTTTATGCCCTTCTTCCAGTAAAGTGTCCCTACTGGTGTTACTAGCTCTTTTATAGCACCTCTTAACAACCTGTCTTGGGTAACTTCTATTAGCGAGTTTTTCAGTTAGCTTCGCTGCATTTTCTTCGAAGTCTGTTTTCATGCTGCAATTGCGTTTTATCCTTAAAAATTGGCCATAGGGTAAGTTGGTTTTCAAAGGAAGAGGATGAAAACTATTATATTCTAACAGGGCGTTCCTATCTGTTGGTTTTTGGAAAATCCTTGTTAATAAACATCCCTCATTTTCATAGATATTCAGGTCAAGAAAATTAATATCATTAGATTTTATTTCAATCGTAAATTTCAAATTGGGGTCTAGCTGATTGACCCAGTCATAGAATTGTCTAGCTTCTTCTTCTGTGCCCCTCCACACTATCAATATATCGTCAATATATCGCAAATACTGTTTTATTTTTTGCTCAAAAGGATTATTACTATAGATATATTTACTCTCCCAGTCATTCATATAAAGATTGGCCAGGGAGGGGGCGTAGGTAGCGCCCATTGCGGTCCCGCTAGTTTGTAGATATAAATCATTGTTAAATCTGAAGAAGTTGTTCTTAAGGGCAAAACTTGCTGCCCAAAATATAAAATCTCTCATAGGCTCACTCAGTGAATCATTCATGCTTAGAATTCCCTTAACTACCTCCAATGTTCTATTTTGGGGGATTGCTGTGTAGAGTGCTTCTACATCAAGCGAAAGCAGCAACATTTCATCTTTTACGAACTGGAAACCTTCTATTTTATTTATGACGTCGGTAGCATTTTTCGTGTACGACCTCATTTTAGGGATTTCATCTTTTAAAAACCAATCCACATATTGCGACAGGCACTCCAGCAAGGAATCCTGTCCTGACACAATGGGCCTTCCGGGAGGGTTCTCCAAGTTCTTATGTATTTTGGGGACTATGTAAAAGACAGGTACTCTGGCTTTTTCACGAATAAGGAACTTTTTTTCTTGTTCAGAAATTAGTTCAGACTCAAAGGCATTGATAACTTTAGTTCTTATTGCCCTCACGTACTCATTTGTTGGATCCTGGACTAACTTCTTGTAGTTATTCTCATTGTCCAATAGGCGCTTGGCTTCTCTTACATATTGATCTTTGTCCATAAGGACAGTGGCCCCGCCTTTATCAGCTTGTTTAATGATGAGATCCTAATTTTGTTTGAGGGATGCCAACGCTTCACGTTCCTCTTTAGCAAGGTTATAGAAACCTTGATGTTTCCAATTAAGTTCCATAGCATCCAGATTCCGTAAAACAGCTCTCTCAAAAGTTATACTTTCCACAGAGAAGCTTGTGGGAGGGGGGAAAAGTAGAGGGACGCTTGAGGCCAGAGGCACTGGGTGTGGGATTGTATTCGTTCTTCTCAAAAAATTGTTGGAGTCTGATCTTTCTCATAAGGCTATGCAATTCTTGTCTGAAAAGATATGGGTCATAATCATTGGTGGGAACAAACCCCAACCCCTTTTCAAGAATACTAATTTCAGCTGGGGTAGGGGAATAGGACGAGCTATTGTGTATTAATGATTGTACCTCAGTCCACTCCTGGTCTGGCTCATTAATACTGTTGGATTGTCCCATCCATCTCCTCCCCATTCATTCCTCTGTGGAGGAGGGGTACCTCTCTCTAAAAAAGGACCATCGGTTGGTGAGGAGATAAAGGAGGAGGGCCAGCCACCACGTGAACCCATGTTGTGGCCTCTCCACTCCCGACGACCACATCTGTTTCGCCATCGACCTCTGCCTCTACCCCTACCCCTACATCTCTTTGGAAAATCTTGTGGCCAAGAATTCTTCCAATCAGGTTCTGAAAACTCGCTATCGCTTGCGGCTGTGAATTCAGACAGGGCAAAAGTGACTCTCTTTTGCCTATTAGACTCGGAACGGTTGTCAACTCTTCCCTGTGCAGCTACTTGTTGGTATGTTTTACTGGTATAAGGGAAAGCTTTTTGTGAGTGAAAAATTGTATATCCCATTTGAGTTTTGTGATTTTCTCTTGCATGAATTTAACTTTAAATTCTGAGATGTCTTTTTCTACAGTTTCAACCCTTTTCTTCCA
>JAWWMG010000056.1:0-10902 GCA_035048385.1 Plethodon glutinosus
ATGACAAGTTGGTCTCTGCCAGTGGCTTTAACAGTCCCCGGACAGTGACTTGGCTGATCCTGACCCTAACTTCTACCCCAAGCAGGGTTCAGGCTACTGGCATGTTTTGAAACAGGCCACTGACACTCTGGGGATGGCGCTCTCTGCCCCAGAGAGGACATTGCAAAGTGCCCAGCCAAGTGCCGCGACTTGGGCGACTTCTGGAAGATTTGTGATTCCAGGAGAAACTGTGCTGCAATTACAGCTTACTTTACAGCGCTGCTGTGTCCGATCCACAAAAGTGTTTTGTTCTGTACTTACTGAAACGCAGGACATTTTCTTTGCTTACACTCAGCAAACTCGGACATCCAGAATCCCTCTGCATTGAAGGACTTAGCTCCAGCCAATCATGCTGTGGGAGCTACGTGGTTCCTACGCGCCTCACCTGTGACTGCAAGGTGCATATTAGGAGACCGGGCTGAGCGGTCAGCGAAGCGGCCAGGCAGCAAAGTGCCCAGCCAAGTGCCGCGACTTGGGCGACTTCGGCGGCTGCAGGCAGTGGCAGTAGAAGCTGCATCACCAGTCTGGTACACTAAAAATAATCGGTGAGTCACCTATAGTCTGTCTTACACATTTAACGTTAACGGTACTGAGAATAACGGAGTACGCACTTGTGTGCACGACTGCGGGCGAAATACTTGGCCAGCGCCGGCCGGGTAAGCTGCTGGCATTGGGACTGTTCAACAGGTGATTATATCGCTGCACCGACTGCTCCTAAGTACCGTGTGGATAAGCAGGTAGAACGGTGATATAAATACTCCTGCCTCAGTGTGAGTGGCATTAGTTCTCTTACTAAAATGGGTATTAAAAATGCAGTGGTTGCAGCAGGTATACAGGCAGGAGCAATGGATCTCTTTGTGACACATCCAAAAGATGTTGCTCGCCCACAGGCTAACAAAGAAATACTCGTTACAGCACAGGTGAATGGTGCGGTAGCATATGACATACCTAACTCAATCTCAACGTATGTCTCTCCGAAATCACTGTTAGCAGTAGACCACCGGCAACAAGTAGTGAAATGCAATATTAGCAACCTAAATCCTGCGGCGGACGCTTTGGGGCTACTCCTGAGAACCAAAGTAAAAGTAACATGGAAGAAAGGCTCTCTCAGACACCAGACCTGGAGCGATTGGTAGCACCTCCCACTCCAATTATTATCCCCTCTACGGTGCAGTTTATAGCCGAGCAAGGGGTGAAAAGGAAATTGCAGTGCACGAAGCGGACAAAACTTGCATCTGCCCCTAATGGCAAACGCTCAAAAAAGCAAAAAAAGCAACCAATGGTTAAGAATAAAGGTGTTACATCAGCAACCATTTTACCAGCCGCAAAAGAACATAGTGATGACATGGATACAGATACTCCTTTTAAGTTATCAGACAATTATATAATTGAAAAATTTCAGAAAATGTTGGAACTGGTAGAAGGCCTGAACAGTCGTATGAAAGCCTTGGAAAAAATGTATGAAGGGAAAATAAATAAAATCTCTGATTTCATTGACATTCTGGTGGAAAAGATGTTAGAAACAGAAGAAATAGTTGATTTTAAAAAGCAATTCCAGCAATCCAAGCCTAAATCTTACTCTAGATCCTCTGTGGAGGAAAAACAGATCACCCAAACAGAAAAACGTAATTCGCCGTCGATTAAACTAATCCAAAACCAAGTACCTCTGCATGCTTCTCTGATTACAAACAGATCTCTTACTAACTCTGTTAAACCGCCGGCGGAAGAACATAAAGAGAGCAATCAGCCAGAAACGACTAAAACACAGGAAACAATAAGAGATGGAGATATAAGTAACCAAAAAGTTCCAAAGTTAATGTCGTTACAGCTCCCGCTGCAATATGTGGATGTAAATCCAGACCTGGCCTCAAACATCATAATTGCTGTTAATGTTCCACCTGTAGGCAGAGGCCTGGAAACCCATAACTGCCTGTTAAACCGTTCATTGCGGCATTTAAAATCTAGCCGGGGTTGTGACATTTATAATCAAGATATAACAGCTGTAAAAAGGGTGGCTTGGGTGGGAGGGGAAATAAAGCATGTTCAGGGGGACCAAGTAATTATTTATTTTAAGAACCCACAACAAGTAAAGAGAATAATGCTGATCCCAGAAATCTCAACCCCAGATCATGTAGGGGTAAGTTATGTACCGCTGTCTTTCTTTTACCCAAATCTGCGACAAATTCAGCAGACCCCGATGTTGGGAAAACCCAGTGATATGTATAACCTGCCAGCGCATGAATATTTTCAATATCCAAGGTACTCTAAATATAGAGCTATGCCTGCAAACTGGTTGTTGGAGCAAGGGAGAATAAGGCAAAATTTACCCCGTTTTGGGCTGGGTGAAAGAGTAAATTATTACAATGATATAAGATTTTGTAATGGCCCTGAAATGTTATCAAATAGAAGACCTCCTGTTAATTACTACGATTCTGGTAATCGCTTTTCATCACTCTATCACCTTGATCAAAATGAATGACTGCCTAGATTGAGTGACTCTGTTTTTTTAACATCAAATGGTATGTCAAATGATAATAACACTGTTGTAACTTCTGTAGCTGATTCCAATGTCTCTCAGAGTGAAAATGTAAATTCTACGCCATATATAAATGGAAAATTATTAAATTTTAAGAGGCAACATAGGGGCATACTGCTAAAGTTTATGGAAAAGTATAGTGCTCCTGATGAATTAATGGTTGTAGCAGATGCTGTGAGTTCCCTGATATTGGCCTCTGATAGACTACATTTGGAAGGGCTAAATAACTCAGAAATGCTACTTGGAATAGACAATCAAAAAATAGTAAATGGTCTAGGCATACTTTCGTGGAACGTGGCAGGGTGGGAAGAAAGATCAAAAACAGCAGAGGTGATGGACCTTCTGGCTAAGCATACGGTTATCTGCATGCAAGAGACATGGGTAAGACATCAATTTGTACTCCTAGGCTTTGCTTCAATTTGTAAACCAGCTGCTTGGTCAGGTAGTGGACACGCCTCAGGCGGCTTAGTGACTTTAATTCACGAGGGATTTAAAGGGAAAACTTTAGAACATAAAATTGATAGTAATAACATATTAATTATTTCCTTAATCCCGAATGAAGGCCCACAGCTAACGATTTTTAATCTATACTGGAAGCCGTGGATCCCAGAAGAAAGACATCTCCTCGCAAAAATAACATCTTGGTTGAAGGAATTTAATTTAGCAGCAGAAGGATTGGATACCTCAAGAGAACACACAGTAATATTAGTGGGAGATTTCAATTCGCATGTGTCTGAAGCAGCGTTAAGGTCTCATTGTAATATAATAGAAGAGATTAATTCCATCAATAGATCAGTAGGCCTCCCAAAAAAAGCTAATACGGCAGGTAAAGAGTTAGTGTGGTTCTTAGAGGAACATAACGTGTTTTTGCAATGGCAGGTTTTCGGAAGATAATCCCGCAAACTTCACATGTTTTGCTGGCGCAAAAGCCTCAATAATAGATTATATTGCATGTGAGGCTAGCTTTTGGAATATTATCCAAAGTTTTGAGGTTGGCGAACAATGGGGCAGTGACCACGGCTCTATTTCATTGTGGCTAAAAAAACAGGTCCATGATAGTAAAGGCGAAGGTTTGTGTATTAAAAAACAAAAGATAGATAGGTCGTTGCAGTTATCACTAAATAGAAGAAAACTGCGGTGGGATGGAAACACAGAATTATTGGTAGGTGACTTTATAGCAGAAAAAGGCAACTTCATGCATCACCCAGAACAATTATCTCTAGAACATTTTGAAAGTTTTTTCTTAGAACTGGAGCAGAGAATTTCAAGACCCCCGGCTAAAAGTAATAAGCTAGGGCAGAGACAGCAGGGTAATTTGAAAAAAGGATGGTTTACAGAGGATTGTGTAAGGGCTAGGAGTAAATTGATGGCTGCCCTAAAAACCAAGGTAAAACATCAGATAGTTTTGGCAAGAAAAGCTTACAAAGATTCCATTAGTGAGGCAAAATGGAAGGATGACTGTGATTTTTGGAGAGTGCTGGAGGAGGCAGCACTAAGTAAATATACTAAAGGGGTTTTGGTCCTTAATGAATCGTAGACTCAGACAGGGAGTCGGGGTTGAGATTCAAGGAACTGCCATTCTTCCTTCGGTCTGGGTAGACTATTTTGGAAAAATCTTCAAAGATAATAATAATCAGTCAATAGACAATTCTTTTGATAAATGGGTGAAGGTCGCCCCAAATTCTTTGGTGATAACATCTCAACAAGTCCTAATTGCCTTAAATAAACTGCAACCAGGTAAAGCAGCCGGGCATGATTGCCTAAGTCCGGAGATTTTCAAATATGACCTAAACTTTTGGGTAAAATTGTTGGTCGTGTTTTTTAATATCCTTGTTAATTTAATGCGTTTCCCTAAATCCTGGAAACATGGAAGGATTGTCCCCATTTATAAGAAAGACGATCCATGTACTCCCGAAAATTACCGGCCAATAACACTCCTGTCAATTCCTTATAAAATATTTGCGTCAGTAATGGTTCTGTTGTTTGGTAACTGGCTAAAAGACAATCAGATTATTAGCCCGGTTCAGTTTGGTTTTAGAGAGGGTGTAGGGACATTAGATCCCATTTTATTACTGAGTCTTTTAATAGATAAATATAGCAAAAAGAGAGATGGGGGAGGGCTTTACCTAGCCTTCATGGACCTGAGAAGAGCATTTGACACGGTGTGTCGCTCGACTCTGTGGTCCATGTTGGCTGGGGCGGGTCTACCCCCTTCTATCTTGAATGTTTTGGTGGGTATCTATTCGGATTTGACAGCCGATGTGGCCCTATATAAAGGACAGGCTTCAACAGCTCCGTTTAGGGTAGATAGGGGAGTACGACAGGGTTGTCCCCTTGCTCCTCTTCTGTTTTCTTTTTATGTTAACTCAGTAGTCAATAAGCTCCAACTTTTATCGGCTGATACTCCTAGTTTGGGCAACACTCGCATAGCGACGCTAGCTTATGCCGATGACATGGTGCTGGTAGCACAGACACCGTGCGGGCTGCAAAAATTGTTAGATGAATTTGAAAGTTGCACTGTGTCTTTAAAATTGGAAGTCAATGCCAAAAAATCTAAAGTTATGAGAGTGACAAGCCGGCGTAAAGGGCAGAAAAAACATGTTTTTAGAATAGGTGAAGAACCATTGGAGGAAGTGCAATATTACACATACTTAGGATGTATATTCAATGCCGACACTTCTTGGAATGAAATGGCCAAGAAATCTTATACTTCCTTGTCTCAGGCGAATGGAGCAATATTAAAGGTTCGAAACAAGGGAGTAAAGAATATGGTTTCCTTGGTTTTATCAGTTTATCTGGCGAAGTGTTGTGCTGGGAGTTTATACGGATGTGAGGTCTGGGGCTATGACACTAGCCCAAGCAGTGAGATAGAAGAAAGGCAATTTCTAAAGAAATTACTATGTATGGGCCAAAGAACAGCAAACGAAATAGTCTATCTAGAAACGCAGGTTACACCAATAAAAAGGAAAGCAGAAATAGCGCCGTTACAATTTTTTAGTAAATTATGCCATAGGCCATCAAACGATCTGACAAAAAATATTGTGAGTAAATTACTGACAACAGACACAAAGATTAATCTTCGTTGGGTATTACATGTTAAAAAGATGGCGCTGAAATTGGGGTGCAGTAACATCTTTGATAAGAATTTTAAGATGGATGTAGACTGGCCCCAAAGTGCAATAATAAAAAAAAGAGGTGCAGATGATATTATTGATGTAATGCTGGAAAATGCTAGTGCAAAACCTCAGCTAATGGGTTATTTACCTTTTTCGACTCTAAAACTTCCTTTAATTCATATGATTAGATTAACTAATTTTGAGCGTATGCTTTTAATGAAGTTCAAGCTTGGTATATTTTTAAAGAATTTTAATGTTAATGGCCTTTATGCACATGCACTTTGCCAATGCGGACTGGAAAAAGAGACACAGAAGCATATATTAGTGACCTGTCCCTTGTATCACGAAGCAAGAAAAAAGTGGTTGCTGAATGTCTTTAAAAGGTTGAAGATTATGCAAATTGATCCGTTGGTTTATTTATTCCGTCTAATGAATAATGGTCATGTTATTTTTGCATTAGTAAACTTTTTAAAAGATGTTTTAAAATGTAGGATAAATAATGCACATTTATAAAATCATGTTGTACTAGATAAGTTGTGATGGCATAATGACCTTCAGGATTTTAATATTTTTTAGTGTATATTGGTGTTTTTTATTTAATTGTGATTATATGTATTTTATCAACATTGGTGGTTTTATGTGCTAACAAACACAAATAAACTTAAACTTGAACTTGCATGTCCTGACTGAGATCTTGGATGTGCCTGAGGCTAAGGTCGTCGTGACGCAAATCTTGAAAGTTACTCCCGGGTATGCGTTGTGACTACAGGAAGCACTTTTAAAAAGGCGGGATTGCTGTCAGTTGCTACCAAGTGGCTTCCAAGTGGCTCAGGGTGACTAAAAGGCTGCACTTGTGTGTTTTCCTGCATTTTTCTTCTATCTTTTTGAGGTACGGAGATGTTGGGACACGTTCAGTCGACTTTTTGTTTTTCCGGGTGGTTTTCAGGAGATTTTGGGTGGCGTAGAGTGGTGTACAGTGTAATGGTACTTTCTATGGTGTTTTGAGAAACGTCTTTTTAGGGGATTCAAAGGGGTGTGTGGGAAGAGTGTGTAGTGTGTTGTGTAGTGTGCAGTCTGTAGTGAGGAGGCTGGGGGAGAGTGGAGGCTGGGTGAGTGGAGGCTGGGTGAGTGGAGGCTGGTGGAGAGTGGAGGCTGGTGGAGAGTGGAGGCTGGGGGAGAGTGGAGGCTGGTGGTAGAGTGGAGGCTGGTGGTAGAGTGGAGGCTGGTGGTAGAGTGGAGGCAGGGGGAGAGTGGAGGCAGGGGGAGAGTGGAGGCAGGGGGAGAGTGGAGGCAGGGGGAGAGTGGAGGCAGGGGCAGAGTGGAGGCAGGGGGATGAGAGGAGGCAGAGGCAAAGGCCTGTTTCTAACATGCCCTTTTTTTGTTTCTTTTACCTTTAAGGTCCGCACCAGGAGGAAGATCACAGAACACCGGAAGGCCAGGATGGGCACTGGAGGCGGGTCTGTCCCAGATATGGAATTATTTCCTTGGGAGGAAGGGTGTCTCAGCCTCATGGATTCTACAGCCATAGAAGGTGTTGGTGTGGCTGATTACAGGGCACAGGATGAACCGGATGAAGAAGGTTAGTTAAATGGAGATCTACGGAAGGGGCTGCAGTTGTCTGTGGGGGAAGGTCAAAGTAGCAGTGCTTCTTAGCTTTTATGACAGTGAGTTTTTTATTAAAAAGCACGAGAGGAGCAGGCAAAAGTAGTTAGTTTACCAAAAGAGACAGGGCAGAAGCAAAGCCACAAAACAGCTATGTTGGCCTAATGTGTACTGTGCGTTCAGTTTGGTCTTGATGAGCAAGTGGAGTTAGTAATATGCAGGTTTTGTTTGTAAGACGTTTGTGACCATCTATACCCTTGACTCCACAGAGACTCCGGGGACATCTAAGCAGGATCAAGACCAGGTTCCTGACCAGACGCTGACCCCTGCTCCACGGAGGACAAGTACCACGGGACCCCCGCCTCTCCAGCAACCAACAACACCTACTGCACCCACTGACTCTGCTGTGCGTCGTGCACTACCCCAAACCCCTGTTACATCTGTCCCCCACTCTGAGCCATTGCACCCTGGAAACCCCACAGAGCCAGTAGAGGAGGCAGAGGAGGAGTCGGTCCTCCTGGATCTGACCCCGGTATCACCCAGTCCGCTCTCCCATGATGGATCTGATTCCCTTGGGGATGATGATGTTGTGCCTTCCCCACACGTTTATGACATCCCCGAACCACTTGAGGACATTCAGGACAATATCCCTGCCCCTGAGGACGCTGGGTATGAAATCCTGCAGTCCATTGTGCAGCGGCTGACTGCACTGGAGACATCACATGCCCAACCCAATGCAAATGACACCCTGATTGGTGAAGCCCTCCGAAAGTTAGCAAAAACTTCAGAGACGCAAACTGCTGCTCTTCAGGGCATCCAACGCCTTTTGGTACGCTCGGACAAGGCCAGGAAGGCAGAGGCAAAGCGTTCTGAGGCAGCCTTAGGCATTCTGTCGCAAGCAGTGGACGCCCTGACAGAGGAGTTGCGTCTGTCCAGCGGCAAGATTGCAACTGCAATAGCTGAGCAGACAGTTGCCTTGCGGCAGAAGCTGGCTTCTGTCGCAACGCAGGATGCTGCTGGGGCATCCACCTCTTCATCCCCAACGCACAGTTCAGATGCCCCATCAGCATGTATCTCCCCCCCTCCCCAGCGTGGGATACGCCGCCAGCGTGGCGGACGGCGGGGTAAACAGTAGTTTAAGTTGCTGCTTTTGGGGTTAACCCTTTTTTGTTTGTTTTTGAGTGACTCATAACTTCTTATGACATTGTTTACAAGCAACTGTTTTGCAAATTAAAAAAGCATGTTTTTGAAATCAAACGGTGTAGTTTATTCAAAATACAAATGTGCATTAACTAGAAAGCAACCCAGTAGTCTTTCAAACAGAAAATGTTCCAAACAATTGTGCTGAACTCTGAAATCAAGTAAAGTAATTCACAGTAATAGAATTACAGACGTATCTGCCCTCTATGCCATCTGCTGGCACACCCCGAAAGTCAACATCATTGTCCCCTCCATCAGGCTGCGGTGGCTCTGGTATGGGCACACGGCGGCGGATTGCAATGTTGTGCAGCATCACGCACAGTACTACAATTCGGCCGACTTTCTCAGGTGAGTACATGAGGGCTCCCCCGCTGCGGTCCAGACACCGGAATCGGCACTTAAGCACCCCGAAAGCCCTCTCAATGCAGTTCCGAGTGCTGATGTGAGCTTTGTTGAATGCGTGCTCCGCAGGTGTCTGGGGGTTTCTGTACGGTGTCATCAACCACGGCAGGAGTGGATAGCCAGAGTCCCCTAGGGGAAAGACAACAGAATTTTGTTTTTTAAAAGAGCATGAGGAACCCTGTTTTTACTTGTCTCCCGAGGCTACAGAGCATTCACCCTGCATTAACTGTAGGGTGTGAAATTAAACTGGAAGCAACAGTGCTACACTTACCTAACAACACAGTCCTGGGCGGAGTGCGGCGCTCCATGAAGGTGTACAGGCTACTTTCCCTAAGGATTCTTGAGTCATGTGCCGACCCCGGAAACCTTGCACACACCTGCAGAAAGCACAGTTCAGCATTGCATACCATCTGGATGTTCATTGAGTGTGTCATCTTCCGGTTGCGATAGGCCTGCTCATGTGCTCTTGGCGGCACTACGGAGATGTGGGTACAGTCGATGCAGCCAACAACATTCGGGAAGTGTGCTAGAGCATACAGACCGGACTTTGCTGCTGCGAATTCTTGAGGAGTGCGGGGCATTAAGATGTGATGCTGCACCCTCCGCAGCATGGCAGCCAAAACCTGCTTAAGAATTCCGGAAAAGGTAGGCTGGGCAATACCATGCAGCATACCTGTGGTGTTCTGAAATGATCCTGTTGCACAGAAATGCAGGACACTGAGTAACTTCAGTAGCGGTGGGATGTGGTTTAACACACAGTGATTGGGGGTGATGTCGTCCACAATTTCTGCGAGAATATACATTATGGTATCCATATCAAATCTGTAGGTCAACAGTATTTGTTGGGCACTCAATCCAAGTGTAGTAAACCGTGCTCGGAGGATGTTAACACCTCGCCTTCTTCTCTGCCTCTGAGGGGCAGCTGGTGGAACAACAGCAGGCCTAGGAGCCCTTACAGCTCTCCTTAGCAGAAACAACATGTAGACTGCCACACGAATGATCAGCAGGTTCAACAACGACCTCCGCCGCAGCCTCCCGTTTTCCATGACCTAGAGGGAAGTACAAAAATGAAACATCCTGCCTCCACTCTGCCCCAGCCTTCATTCTCCCCAGCCTCCACTCTCCCCCAGCCTCCACTCTCCCCCAGCCACCACTCTCCTCCTGCCTCCACTTTCCCCCAGCCTCCACTCTCCTCCTGTCTCCACTCTCCCCCAGCCTCCACTCTGCCCCTGCCTCCTCACTACACACTACACAACACACTACACACAACAAATTCTTCCCACACACCCCTTAGTATTCCCTAAAATGACTTTCCAAAAGCACCATTACACTGCACACCACTCTACACCACCCAAAATCTCCTGAAAACCACCCTCAAAAACAACATAAAGTCAACTGAACGTGACCCCACAACTCCTTACCAAGAAAAAAAGAAGGAAATTGATGAAAAACAGTCAAATGCAGCCTTTTAGACTCCCTGAGGCACTTTTGGTAGCAACTAACACGACTGACAGCAATCCCGCCTTTTGTAAGTGCTTCCTGTAGTCGCAACGCATGCCCGGGAGTAACTTTCAAGATTTGCGTCAGGACGCTAAGTACAACGCACCTTTTTAAGCGTCCCACAGCTCGATAATCTGGCGTCCCGACGCTAAACTGGAAGTGCGTCAGGAAAAGCGTGGCGACTTCATTTATCGACGCATAACCAACGCAAAACCAGTAAGCACTGACACAAATTGAGCGTCAGGGTCCAAATGCGTTAGGACGCTTTTCTTCATGCGTCCTAACGCATATACGACCACGACGCAACGACAATAATGAGGCTGCTGGAGTTTCCCAGACTTGTAGACTTTGTTTTTGTTTTGCTCACTCCTGCTTAAACCTTCATATGCTTTGGAAGAGATCGGGGTTGCCTCAGACCTGGTGTCGAGGAATGATTCTATCTTGTTTCTACCTTGCACTGTGACTGGCAAGTAATATCTGTCCTTCTCTGCCCACAAATGGCATACG
>JAWWMG010000057.1:0-10897 GCA_035048385.1 Plethodon glutinosus
TTATCAGCGAATCTGGCAGCAAATCTTTTCTTCAGGTGCAGCCTGCGACAGCTTTTAGCTGTCGCAGGCTGCACCTTGCCACGCGAATCCTGAAGAATCAGGATTTGCGTGGAAACAGGCACAGAGCATTCGGTGGCCTCACCGAACGCTCTGCGCCTGTTAAAGAATCCGCCCGTAAGTCATCTGTTTGGCGCATATTATCAGTTAATTCACAGGTCTACATGATGCAATTGATGATGTGGATTGTGTGGATGGTATACAGTACCTTGTGCAGTGAGAGCTTGTTTTAGATCTGATAGAGGGAAAATTATGGAGAAACAACTATATATACTGGAAATAAGACAGATATATGGGAGACTTGAAAGCGATAAACCCTCAAAATCTACCTTTCATAGAGCTAATCAAAAATCAATAATAGATTATGTAATAATTGGGGTGGGATTTTTTTCATTCAATTTCTGATTTTAAGATAATTGAGTCCAATGATAGTGACCATAATATCCTATGGACCAATTTAAATCTGTGGAAGTTTCAGGATCATATTGTGCCGAGTGTTAAAAATGTATGTATATACAAGGACAATCATATCTGTCGGAATGATAAAAATGTAGCATATTTTAACAGAGTAAAAGATGATGGTTTAGTAAAAACGTTTTATTTTGAAATTTTGAGATTGAATGATCAGACTATATTTGTTAAACTGGATAGGATGATTAAATATATAAAAGGTATGTTTGTCAGAAGAAAGGGCTTAAAAAGAGATGTCCTGCCATTTTTAAGGCCAGGGGACAAGACAAATGATATTGCTGTATTCTAAAAAAAATGTATAAATGATCTAAAAAATTTCCTTAAAGAATAATGTAACAAATAAGGAAATAAAAAAGCTTTGTAAGCCTATAAATCTAAAGTTAAAAATAGTAAAATACTGATACTAATAAAAATTGGGAAAAATGCAGGGGATTATCAAAACTGGATATTTGTTTCAATTCTGGTCTTGCCTAGCAGCAGCTTTGGGCACATCACATTTAAAAATAATGCCACCCATAGCATTGGCAGAAAGAGACGCATATATCAGGAAAATGTTTAACAAAAAGATACTAGACACAGACGTGGCTCAAATTGATGAAACTTATGATTGCATTGATGAAATAAATTCTCTATCATTATTAAATATCGATAGAACTATTACATGCTAAAACCATCAAGAGCTTCTGACCTTGAAGGGCTTTCAGCCCGTCTTATAAAGGATCATAAAGAATACTGTGTCCCCATATTTAATCAGATCTTCACCTTAATATGTACCACAGGGATTATACCGCCAAACTGGAAAAGGAGTAGACTAATAACAGTATAAAAAAGGTAAACCAAATGGACCCCGATAATTATCGCCTTTTAGAAATGACTAATATATTCAGTAAAATATTTGTGAAATGTTTACAACCCAATCTTGTAGAGTGGGTTGAAAAATCAAATATTATCTGCCCTTTTCAATCAGGGTTGATTAAAGGGAGAAGTACATTACATAATCTTTATATCTTAGTATCGTTAACAACCAAATATTCTAAGATGACCAAGCATGGTAAACTCTACTACTGCTATGGTGACCTGGAGGCGGAATTTGACACGGCGGAGAGAACTAAATTGTGGTCCAAGCTGAAAGTGTGGAATATTCCACCATACTTACTACACTTCATTAGACGCTTCTATTCAGATACCTGGGTAGAATTAATTCTAGATAACAATGGCAGTTCAACTGGTAAGATACCGACAAACACCGGGCTGAATCAGGGACGTATTTTTGCACCCAGGCTTTTTAACTTATATCTTGCTGATCTTGATAAAGCATTGGGTAAAATCCAGACACACACCTCTATTTTAGGAGGACTCAAATATCAGTATATTGCATACGCTGACAATATTGTTCTGTTCTCCCAAACAAGATTAGGTCTGCAAATGCTTTTAGATGTAATTTTAAGTATTTTACTTGCAATAATATGATAATTAATTACAATAAAGCAACAATTATGATTTTTGGGAAAGACAAATGCAAAAAATCATTTTATATGGACCATCAGATTATTGAAATTGGTGATAAGTACTTATATTTGGGAAACGATTTAGGTTGGTTGAGCCATTGTGACTATATTATTACTAGGATTAAAACAGCTATGATGGCTATACTTTGATTTCAAGCTGAATGGGGTGGCTATAGCCTATTAGTGGTTCTTAAGGCCTACCAAACCAAAATGGTACCAATTTTATTATATGGGGCAAGTGTATGGGGACAAAACTGTTTCCAGAACTGGAAAAAATGGAAGCTTGGTGTTTGACGGGATTTTGGGGTTGCCTGTGTCTACATGAATGGTTGAAATAAGTGTAGGCATTACCCCTATAGTCTTTAAAATCCAGAAACTGACACCCAAATTCATATGAGGAAATAGGGATCAAATGATGAGATGCACGAGTGCACCTCAGAAGTGAGCAGGAGCATCTATCTCCAGGGGAGTATTCAGAGAACTGTGCTAAAACCATTTGCACAGCTCTCTGAATACGGCACAGAAAGATGCGCCAATATAAACAAATGAGGCGGGCAATGGGTGGATAGGGGACGTAAACCACTAGATCAAATATGCAAGAGGGTGTAGCCAGAGAGATGCAGCATAACATTAGAGCAATTTAGCGGCGGAGCTAATTCAGACAGAAAGTGCAACTTTAGAGGCAAAATAAATGCTCCAATATTCCTGCTCCTGTTTGTACCGGAGCAGCCAATGCGCAACTCAGCAGAGATACAAGCAAAGTTATTCCAATCAGCACAATCCCCCCTACAAATACATGTATACACAGATCGGGGGCCCTTAATTGCGATTTATCAGCCTGTTTACATGTAAACAACTAATTAAATAGTTCTGGTGGGGGGTTTATGACCCCATGATGCTCATGATCGGAACACTCCCCAGGGCAGAGGTGGGCAGGGAGAACTGTGCTGCCTCACGTCCCTGGGGGCTTAGGTTTCAGCCAGATGACTCAAATCATATCAATTGCAGTCAAGGCTGCAAGAGAGAGTGGGATTCGAGGGGGGCTCCATCGCCTTCTCCTCAGTACATTAATTGGAACTGTTTACAGAAAGAACACTTTTCATGTTTACTGATACCTGAGCATGGTGGGGGTCCATCCGAGAGAAAGCGTCTCCTGGAAGAATGGTGTATTAGTAGTAATAGAAATTGTGAGGCTAATATGAACAAAATGGAGATGAGGGAAGTAATGGAAGAGGTATTTAAAGTAAGATCTCACATTGAATTGAGTGCAAAAAAAACATTATTGAATTATAGGAAATATGAGAGATTTGGAAAACAAAAGATTTCTGAATATGGGTCTTCCAGTCTATGTACAACATAGATATCATAAGTTACGATTAGGAATAACTCTGGTGCGGGGTTTTACCACCACTTGGAATAATAAATGTAATCCTGATGTGTTTGCAGGATTCCTGAGTCCTTTGTAAAATATGATTTGTAATACGTGATCTGGCAAGGCAAACTTACTAGCGTGCAGTCTGAAACGGGAAACATATGTACGTACATTCAAGGAACCTTGTTTAATATTAAAGAACAAACCTTGTTTCACTTGTTTTTCATATTTGGGTTTGTATATTTTTCTGAACTCGGTCACAAACAGATTGTAATCTTTTAAAATCAATTCATCTGTTAACACGAAGGGTGCAGCCCACTTAAGAGCGCCCCCTTCCAAAGACATGTTACCTTATTAGCATCACAGCTAAACACCTTGGATTTAGCTCAAAAGGTGAGGGTACACTGAACCAAAAAGGACTCTATGTCTTCTAACTTGCCGTAAAATATTTTCACAAACTCAGCAGGTAATTGGGGAAAAGAAGCCTCAGAAGCTTTTGTTGTTTCTACTGCAGCCATAGAAGGCATTGTGTCTGGGGATTCTGGGCCATTTGCCCCTTTCACCTTAGTTGCTAATTCCTTAAAGCGTACACATAATGTGTTTATGTCTGTATTCATTTGCTGTGCCTGGACTTGCAATTTGCAAATGGCCGCGTGAATATCCTCAATTACAGAGTCCATTGCTGCAAGGACCTATGGGTCCAAACAATCTGTGACCGGTAAAAGCAACCAGAAGACCTTGCAGTGATTTCAGGGGCCACAACCACCTCATCCCCAGGTTTACCGAGAGGAAAAGGAGGGCGGGACTTCCAGGATCTGAAAACAAAGTGTGGGAAACCAGGCTTCTAGTACACAGAGGAACCAAAGAGGACAAAGGTAAGTAAACATACAGACATACTGAGGAGGCATCTATTTGGAACACAAACCACTGACCTGCTCACCAGAACCGCAAAATGGGGTGCGTAGAACCTAAGTACACCAGAAAGGAGATGGATCATGAAGAAGAAACCGGGAGTCCTGCAGGAACCGTATGAAACAGCTGTTCGGACATAAGTCTGTTCTTTTCTCCTCCTTCTACGACATAGATCCTGCAGGCTGGGAAAAAACACAAACAAAGGACAAGGTATGGCCATCTAACAGCCGCCATCTTGGAATGAGAAACCACATACTTTAAACACGGCAGATTTGTTATATGGAAAACAAGAAAAACCTCTCAGTACCAGTGAAAGCGATTCAGTGTACCTCAACCGCATCCTCAGCATGAAACACAGTGAAGGTATACCCCGCTATACCCTGTGTCTATTCCACCAGATAAGGGACCATAATCTCCATGCCCGATGTCCATCTGAGGGCCTTATCTGGCTGCTAATGCAGCGGCACCTGACACAGACGAGGCCAGCCAAAAAAGTATTCATGAGCAGTAGTATGTGACAGAGCACTTTGTGGAGTTTGTTTCTGAATCTCTTCATCAATATGTTTTTCTTGTAGAGCTTGCTTTTGCAATGTATTAATGGAAGGATCTATTTTTGGAGATGCATGCTCCTAACATACAGAAAGAAATGCAGTCTCTTAGGTCAGTTAACCACGAAGAAATTCTTCCTCTACTTTCCAAGGTTTGAAAAGTTGGAGAATGCGAAAGTAATACATTTCTCTTTCTTCTTCGGTGTCACAAGACAGTTGCTTGTGGTGACTGAGACAAGGTTTCATAATAATAATAATAATAATAATAATAATAATAATAATAATAACATTTGTTATTACGCGAATGTATAAACAGGCTTCAATCTGCACATAAAACATAAAACACATATAATGAACATCAACAATAAAAGCATCCTATTGTATCAGGCAGAACACATAAAAACTTAGGTAACTTCTGCTGTACAAGACAACCACTACCTTCAAAACGTCATTTATTTTCATCCACCTGTATACAATGAAATGAGAAATATTCAGCAACCTCAAACAAACACATACCTTCCATAAGCAAACTGCGGATAGTAAGTGTCAATGAGATTATTTTTGAGGATGTTGCTACTGCCAGGAACATTCTATGCCAATTACTCAATGTCTTTGAATAGTTTCAGCACTCGTTTGCGAGAAACTGCGGGACCAAGATTCAACCAAATAAAAGTGATGCTATGTCCAGTGAGAGGAGATCCAGTAATTCAATCTACACCCTCAAAGACACCACATTCGCTGTTCTGTAGCACTTGATTTCCATAACTCATCAAATGCTCACTCTTGTTAGCAGCCAAATCTGACCAAAAGCCATAAGCCTCACTTTTTTCAGAGTTGCTTATGTACCCTCTAATACAGCAAGCTACAGCAGTGGAATTTTCAGAAACAAACTGTACATTGTTGTTAGCATTCCATAGCTATGAAATGAGTGGATTGTAATCATTGATGAATTTGCATTCAAGAGAACGTTTCAAGTTGTACGTTTTCTTTGGAGTTTTCTTGGTGACTGTGTTGAACAGAAGACGTAACACTGTTAATTTCAGCAGTTGCTCTTATAGGTCTCGGAAAGCCAAATCGAAATTTGGTGTAGTATTTTCCTGCATTGTGGTAATGTCACTGACAGAACTTGCAACATTTGTGAAGTTGAAACTCAAGAACTATTGTACGTAAATCACTGTTAGTTTCTTTGGAAGGAATGTCACAAGTAATCTACATTTCTCTGAAAGCTATCACCTCTTCATTAGACTGTAGGTCCAATATTGGAGCAGCAGTAAACCTCAGCAACATGTGAATGTGAGGCGCACCATGACTCTGGTACTCTTTCCTTCAAAAGAAATGCTCATCTGGACCAAGAGGTAGATTCTCTATGTTAAAGATGACATGTAACATAGCTTTAAAGTGTCAATAAAAATACTGGCAGACAGTCACAGGGTCAAATGTATACAATTGTGCAGGAGTCGATTGATTCCTTCGACATTTGGATGGCAACTCTGAATGTAACGTGCAAGATCGTCCCAGCCATACTCAGTGCAACCTGAAGTGACAAACCAAGTAGGGGGTCCTAGGTATCACATCATGCAGCGCAACTCAAAATGTTTTCGTAACCAATATCCTTTGGTTGAATGAAGAAGAGAAAAGACATTTGTGATGCTACCCTCAAGAACTTGATCATGAACATGTACTTTGTCCACAACTTCTTGAGTAGTTACATTATGGAACTGAGTTCTGGTTTGTAAAGTTTGAGCAACTGCATGACATAACGTGGTAAATTCACTTGCAAAATCGTGTCTCTTCACTGTAGAGTCAAGTAGTTTGGTGCTCAGATCCCAAAATCATAAATGACCAATCATCCATTTGGCCACCTCTGCCAGTGAGAAGAAGCATAGGAAAAGCAGGTGCTTCCACACTTTTCTCAAATAAACCGAGAGGAGCACCTTTCACTTTTTTCATTTTGAATAAATCTAGTGTATCACCAACAACTTCTTGTGATTCCACTGGACATATAGTATAGTGCTCATACATTTGTCTATGCTGTTCAGAAGGCACACAGCCAAATGGACCACATGCTACAGTTTCAATTCAGGGACTGTACAAGATTCAAAATGTCTCTGTACGTCAACATCCCTGTAGTACACATTATTCTCCTTCAGATAATGTAGAGCACTGCAAAGTTTTGGAATGTTTAGAAGTTGTTGCTAAATTTTCCTTTCTTTGATAGCAACTCCATTGACTAGGACAAATAATGACTTAGGTGGTTCACCTACCAGACCCAAACACTACACTTTTTTCTCTTAATCTAACGGTAAATACACATCTTTTCCAATTAATCCTTGTGTAAGTTTTTCTGCAAGAAATCTGGAAGACTTAGTTTGTAGCCTGACAATCACTTGAAAGCAATGTAAACTTTGGATATCCACCACCTCAAAGGGGTTCAAATTTTATAAACAACATGGAATAGGAGCCGGTTCCTTTCCATTAGTGACACCGCATGCTGGAATCACATTCTTGTTTAAATATTTCAGACTGTAAAGACACAACAGAAGCAACTCCAGAACATTAAATTTGTCCTCAACAATGATAAATAGAAGAAGTTCAGTCCAAGGAGTATCAGCTGCATTGCCACCTTTCTCAATGAGATCTACAAAGTTCACATTGTTTCTGTAAAATGTGCGTCAACAAGGTACACAGACATTGATGGGAAATTCACTCACATCTGCATCAAGTGCAGCCACTTGTGGTCCAAAAGTGGCCAGCATATACAACAATGAAATAATGCTGTCATTAGATCCCTCACCATGTGTAGGAATGCTGACTTCACTTTCAGAAGTGAAGAAATACTGTGAATAGTCAGCAGTAAAAGATATAACTGTGCAGGAGTACCTGAGACCATACAAGTATTTAAGTCTTGCAAGTAAGTGATGGGTCTCTTAGCTTTGTAAATTTTAGCCACAACAGCTCTCATAGCTGCATAGTGTGAAGCAAGCATTTCGTATATGATGCAAAATGCTTGGACATACACCATCAGAAGGATAAGGAAGTGAGTGGCCTAAACACTGACTGTACTGTGAATGGGGAATTTTTCTATGTTGTAAATGATGGAAATGATGGAAATTTTAGCTTTGGCAATTTCTTTTTATGGTAGTCCATTAGAAATCTGCGAAAAGTTTGGCAGGAGATAAGTCTGATATTACACTTGTAAGTACAAGCCCAAACATATTTGATTTTTGATTGTTTTGTTTATGGAAGACAGATGGTGTCTTCCTGTTGCTGAATCTCCTCTTTTTGTTCATGTTCAATAAGTTCACCCTGAACATATTGAAAGCAAAGCCCACGATCAGCCATAGCCAACAGTACCTTGGATATCTGATATATTTCCTGGTAAAAGTACCTCTCTGTGAAGTCATTTATGCACATAGCTGTCTGCTGCTAACGCAAGCATTAAATTATCTATAGGTTTGATTTGATGTAAAATTTTTACAAAAGGTTCAGTTTTGATGGTAAATGCTTGATCCACCAAATCATGTTTTTAATTTTTGCAAGTACACAGCGTGTCGACTTTTGTTGCATACTTGATTGTGCATAAGATTAGTGACAAAAGGTTTCTGAAAGCCCTGTGTCTTAAGTCTTTTGTTCTCACTGCCAATTGTTCATGAGACTGAGTATTCAGAATATGTCATGAAAAGTGTTTTGGGGTTTTACGTAGAGAGCCTCTTATAAATGGAGGTCTGGTAACAACAGCAGCAATGGATGAAACATACTCAATAGGCTTAGCAAGTCCAGTATCAGTTTCAGCTGTTGATGGCAAAGCAGCAGAATGACTAACAGAAGACACATTTTGCTGCACAGATGAAATGCCTATACCCTGCCTACCAGCTAACACTTGTAACTTTTTTCTTTAGTAATAGAAAAAGTACTGGGATGTACATGAACAGTACTTAACTGAATGTAGCACTGATGCCGCCTCTTTCGGCATTGCTTCTCCTTGGTAGGCATTTCTGTGAAAGACGAATACAAAATTGTGATATAGAAATAACAGCAAGTAAAGAAAGAATAGTATCCAGAAGAGTTAAGAGTACAGAAACAGTCCCATACTACACCAAGTTATAAAAAATATATATGCTGTAGCTGTAATAAAGGTTTGCAAAGAACAGAGAACCTACAATATTGTACAGCATATGTCCCGGCTACAACATCTATCTATTAGCGCCCAGACGCCCACGGGCTCATGGCGCTCTACAAAATGTAAATAAATAAATAAAATAAATTAGGCACTACTTAAAGAGACAGTAGCATGCTTTTCACAACTGAAGCCCAGATAACAGAGCATGACAAGCTAGTTTGAAATTTGGTTTTGTTTCTGCTGAAGGATGGCTGTATCAAGATAAAAAAGTATTAACAATTCTGGTAGAGTTAAATCGTGGTGCAAGGAAGTATGCCAAATCACAAGCTGGAAGTGGTACTGCATAAGGCTTCCTCCACGGTTACCAGAAAAGTGGTGTCTTTTACACTCTATGTAATAAAGGTGAGGGAAAGTCTCACATTTGCACTACTGAGCTGCTATACATCTGTCAAATGGTTTCTAATAAAGCAGGACTCCCTGGAGGCCTGATGATTATTAGGGTACTAAGTTGGCAAATATATGCAGCATGGTAGCTGTTGAAGAATAAATAAGCACTGCAGAGTCAGAATTATATCAGTTTTACTAAAATAATTAAGTCATTTGTTTGCTCATAGCCAAGTTGCTGTGACCTTTACCCGCATGGCACTGCTTTTGGGTTCACCACTCCATGAAAGTAAAGAAATAGTAAAAGATGGAAAATCTTAGAATGAGAAAAATGTGTATATATAACTACAAGTACAATAGAGGCTTGCACTGAAATAAATAAAATAATTTAATAAAACATATATGACACCAGTATGCAAATTGGACAACATCAATACATGGCATTCTAAAGATGTAAGTGATAAAAGAAGAGCCGGATTTACCATAGGGCATACCAGGTATACCAGGAAGCTGGCTCGGGGAGCATGGGCACATGTGGAGCGCCTGGCCTCAGGGGAATGCCTGCTACCTTGAATATTAAGCAGAGTAGAGTGTTTTGGTAAATACAACTAATTAGGTAAATGATTACCATAAATTTTGGTCTCTCCGTAAATGCAAAGAATGAGTTCACTGATAAAGGTGTGCAGCGTGAAATTACACTTTTAAGGGATAAGTGAGCGGTGGTTATAGAAAGGAAAAAATGTGTATAAATTAATTGGATGGGGTAGGCACCAAAGGGTGAATGCTTAGCGGATGTCAAGTAATTCTATCCAGATTATGAGTTTTGCTTTAGTGGTAAAACCTGAGCGAATAACGCCTGATTACGACCTTACAATTAATTTCAATTCCAAAGAGGGTTTTACCCAAACTCATATTACAGGTGCTTTTACTATGTGCAAGGGCCTATGTAAAATCACCTGTATTATGAGTTTGAGTAAGACCCTCTTTGAACTTGCAAGGTCATAATCAGGCGTTATTTACTCAAGTTTTACCACTATAGCAAAACTCAAAGTCAGGCTCTGGACAAAAGTAATGTAAGATGTGAATAAATCTTACCAGCTGAACAAGTAGCAGCTTCCTAACAGTAGGCTTCCAGTACCTTCGTACAAGGTTTTGTAGTTATTTGCATTGTACAGCTCTTTCAATTAAAGGAAATCACCAGTCCACAAATATTTGTGAGGAAAAAAATCCTACAGAAAATACAAATAAAATAGTCGATATTTGATATTAAGCATAAAAAAGCATGTCACTATTAACATGTAATGTTATAATGTCCTTATAAAAAGAGTGAGACATTGATCATGTCACTAATGTAGTTCACCAAAATATAAAGCAGATACAAAAGTGTGCAAAAATGAAAGGTGATTTTTTTAATTAGTTGTGTGAGAAGGATTTAGGGATAAGGCTACGGTGCGGTAGAGCGCCACAAAAATGCATTGATAGGAGTGTATGGTGAGAAGGATGTAATGTAATGTAATGTGATGTA
>JAWWMG010000058.1:0-10884 GCA_035048385.1 Plethodon glutinosus
AGCTGGGTGAATAATTGAAGGCAATTGCAATGGTTGCCTGCCAGCTCTCAATGTGTGCTATTGCTCTGGTGACTGCTGACTGTTTGGTTATGGCAATAAAGATAACTAACAGAGAATCTTTCAGTACAAAGAAAGGCTGCCTGGAATTTTTCACTGGGTGATAAAATATCCTTCCACAGGGCCTGTGGGAAGTAGTTCAATGTTCAGTTGCTTTTCCTGGCAGAACACAATGCAGGTATCCTAGGTATTATTAAAAACAACTTATCTCACGATTTCAAATACACTTTTTCACCACTTTGCAAATGGTCATTGCCTAAACCTATAGAATGTGGCTTTTTAGGTGTAGACTACATACTCAAAGATTAGCCCCCTCCACATCCATGTGTTTGGCACTACTGTCACGTTTGTCATTTGCAGAGTTAAAGTGATTAGTGCTTGGGGTTCATGGGGTATGCACAAATGATATGGGCTTTTGACTCGAATAATATCATATTTATTAAGGATGGAGTAACCTGCAAGGCATATAATGCCTGTTAAGCAACTTATCTACAGAGCCCATCACTAATCTCTCTTTTGATGTGTTGCCTTTTGACAGTAGATGGAGGGCATATTGTTTAATAAAATCTGGGAAAAATCTGTTATTTATGGCAATGTCTCAATCCGGCAGAGCAGGAGGACTGTCTTAAAAATTAATTATAGACTCTTTAATAGAAAAAGTGTATGTGAGCCTGCTGGAGGGACAACTTCCTCTGAAAAAGTTTATTTTTGGCTTCGGTTACTAAAAATAGTCTGGTCATATTTGTTTTTAATTTGCCATAAATATGAGTATGTCATTTCTTTTTTTTTTTTTTAGAAAAGGTTCCATTGCAAAAGAAAACACTCATCAATTTTGAAGTGCGCAACTGCTGTCAGTGTAAGAGAAGGGTCTGCTTGATTCTGAAAAATACAGCTGCTGTTACTGCAAAAGAAGAAGGTATGTAGCTGAGTGATTTAATATTGTAGTTTGGAACTTTTTATATAAAAAACATTCAAAAAAGTAATCCAGAACTGTTTTTATTTTTGAATGCACACACACTCTTACAATACTAAATTCCTACCCTGTATATAGAGGTATAGATACACAGAGCACACAATAGGCTGCAAAGTGGCCCATTGTCTACTTTTGTCTGTAGCTACCCACTCTTGGTTATTGATATATCCTAGATAGAAGGTGCCTAGTAATGTCCTCCTCTTTCCCCAACAAAATTCATCAGTCTTACAACCCCCTGATCTGTTTTTAAGAATTTAGAAATATATGTATATGATGTGCTATATCAATAATGCTGTTTTTTTTATTAGCCAGCTCCCATTGAAAGTGGCAGCGGAGATACGTTAATCTCTCTGCTTCCAGTTTCTGTAACAGCCAACGCTAGTAGTACAATGTGCTAATAGCATTAAATGCTTGATTTGCAGGCTTTATTGTGAGATGAAAGCCTGAAAACTACTTAAAGACCTCACCTTCAGCTCGATATTTAACTAATTTTCTGGGCTTTTATCTCACAATAAAGGCTGAAAACCAAGTGTTTAATGTTATATTAGTATTATAAATAATTGATCTATGTTCCAAAAAAAATGTTGTTTGTTTGTTTTTTTTTGTTTTTTTGCTAGACATCTTCCTTGGCTGTTGAAACATTAAAGTTACGTTTTTTTTATTATCTTGTTGTTTAAATTTGAGTTAAGTTTACAGAGTTATTTTTTTTAAATTGGATATGTTTTTTTGATTGTGAAAGACAAAATCCAAAATCAGAGACAAAATGAAACCAAAGAAAAAAAAGAAAACGTGTCCCAAATTGATTTTGACAAAGAAAAAAGGCATGTGGACAATTCAACCACATGGAACGAAAAAAATTAAAACTAATTACCGGCAAATTTGTCAAAACCAATTCAGACATCGTGTAGTTACTAATTTGTTGAAAAAATGTCGAAAAACTCAAAATAGCAAGAAAAAATTAACTGAGCAAGATAAGATTGAGCGTTTGGTGAATGAATCTTTCACAATCAAAAGAAAACTTTTTATTGTCGTTTTAAATCGTCTAAAAAAACTAAATAGAATTGTCAAAGGAATGTTGGCAAACTGTCGTGCAGCAAAAAGGCTTACTCCTAAAAATTTCTGTTCTGTGTTGGGGGGAAAGTGGCTCCATACTTCCCACACAGAAAGATTTTTTTATGATGAAGCTTACAACTTACAACCAAAAATCATCTTGGCAATCCAGGAAACAGGAAAATGTTTTCACTATGAAAATGGAGAAATTCTTGATGAAGAGCAAATAATTGAAAAAAAAATATCCAAAGACTTGCTTGAAAAAGATACTCCTGTTATTGAAGGTGACGTAGAGGAAAAAGAAACCTACAAATGGAATTGTACAGAGAAGTGTAACATCAGGAACAAATCATGTCAAGTCCTTCAACGTTTTTTGAGAGACTATGACAAAAAGAAATCTGTGAAAAGCAAAATGAAAATTCTTGTGCAAATTGACCCATGTCCAATCAGAGAATATACCCAGCTGCTTGGCCACTCATTAGCTTGTTTGACTGATGGGGTGTGTCCAAGTATTTTTCACCACATTCGCATGCTATCAACCCATCATACTGGCATGAGGACATTTGTTCAATTTTTGTACGAAGTACGAAAACCTGTTGATTTGTTACACTCTCTCAACACTTGCCTTTTGTCAGGAACACCAGACGAATTAAAAGAACTGCTCAAAATAATACATGATTTTTATTTTAGCAAGGAAACAACCGAACACCTTCAGGAACCAATGCAAAGACAGAAAAATGAAAAATTGTGTACCGAGTACATAAATACCCATTTTGGAAAACAGATATTGAAATTTCAAAAAGAGGCATCCGAACTGCCTCTTCATGTGTGTGTGTCTTGCAGACGTACACACTACAAAAATCAAGTCAAGTGCTTTTTCTTTTGTGACAAAGTACAAAACAACGAAAAAATCGCCTGGGCCAAAATGTTCTTGTACATTGTAGTAGAAGAGAGATTTGACATCTTCTCTGAAAACACAGTGTGCATTTACTGTTGTTCCAGTTTGGATCACAACAGTATTCCACCACGGAGTATTTTGAATAACATGGACTTAGATCCAGTCCCCACCTGCTTGCAAGACTTGAATGCTTGTGAGGTGGTCTGTCTTCAAACCATGCACCCTTTTAAAATCGTGGTCCGGTTGCAACCAAAAACTAAAAAAATCCCTTCAAAACAATTAGCACAAGGCTTGAAGGGCAAAATAGTATATTTACCGATCGATTTACGAGAAAATGTAGAGACTCTGCAACTGGAAGATGAAAGGCAGCAAGCAATGATGGTGTTGGTAAACGGTGTACCGACAAAGGACGGCAAAATTTGGCAACAGCTATTAGATATTGAGAAGCTAAAAACTGCTTTACAATATCTAAAAGAAAATAATTCTTTTTATGAAAACATTGATGTTGAGAAACATCTCAACAGACAACTTCCAGAGGCAGACAAAATGAAAGGAAAGGGCCAATTTAAACGCGTGTCGGCTAAAGAACGTCACGACTTGTATGAACAATACACTGTTCATCCACTTGACAACAAAGAAATGATGGGAGACTCCCTCGAGCTGTACCAAATGCAGAAATCCACTGGAGCTCCCATCAGCGTGTTTGAGAAAACTCTCGAAGTGAGAAGTTTTCCCATGCTCTTTCCAAAAGGTCGAGGTGGTCGTTTAGAAGACAGAGAAATACCCATTAGTGCAGCAGAATACCGAACAGCACGTCTACTTGGAGAGGATCCGCGGTTCCGTTTAAACAGTGATTACATTTTTCATTTACTGTACGAAACCGAATTCTCTGAGTTGTGCTATGCGGTTGCTCACTTATTCAACACGGGAACTTCTTTTAAAAATTTAACCGCTGGTGAAATCCTCGAAAAAATTGAAAAGAAAGATCAGGAGCTAGAAAACAAAATAAACAACATGTTTGCATGCATGCGAGGGACAAAAGCGTACTGGTTGCGGCGGAATTCAGAGCTGCGCTGCATGATGAGACATCTGGGACCACCCACGTGGTTCGTAACCTTCAGTTGTGCTGAATACTCTTGGGATGATCTGACAGATTTCATTCGACAGAGTAATGCACACGTGAAAGGAATTGACAAGATGTCAAATTCACAGCTATGTGCCTTGGATCCAGTTTTAGTATGCCGCTTTTTCCACCATCGCTGGCTCGCCATGCTTCATTTTATCCTGAACAAGAAAAACCCTCCTCTAGGAAAAGTTACCCACTACTTCTGGAGGAAGGAATATCAGGCTAGGGGGGCCCCTCACATCCATCTTCTTCTGTGGATTGAAGGAGCACCAGTGATGGGGACTAACACAAATGAGGAAATCTTGGCCTTCATTGAGAACTATGTTACTTGTGAAGTGCCAAGTGTCGAAGAAGATGCAGAATTGCGTAAATTGGTGCTACAGTTTCAGCAGCACAAATGCAGCAGTTACTGTCACAGAAAATACCGCAGCAAAGGCAAAGTTTACACAAAGTGTCGTGCTGGGTTCCCCAGACCAGTTCGTGAAACTGGGGAAGTGAATGACTTCATGTCATCCGTACGACACAAAGTGAAAAAGAAATCACCAAAAAATACTTACTATCTTAAAAGACCGTTAGAAAGCCAAAAAATAAATGAATTCAACCCTCCAATAATGAGGGAGTGGAAAGCCAATTTTGATATACAATTCGTTGCAGATAATGGACAAGGCGTGGCAAGATATGTCACGGGCTATGTCACCAAAGCCGAAAAGAGTGTGGCAGACTCCGTCTGGAGTGAACTCGCAAAAAACAAAACTGCCAGAGAATTGTGTTTTGACCGGGGATTGCAAAATCTTAAAGACAGAGTGTGCGGCATACATGAGGCTATCGACCATTGCACTCGTAGCCCTCTCCATGGAAAAAGTGATGAAGTGCTTTGGCTTAGTCTTGGGCTAGCACAGACTCGCAAACGAGTTTTAAAATCACTTGCAGAAATAAAAGACCTCGCCGAAAAAGACCCAAATCAAACTAACATCGTTAAGAACAACCTGATTGACACATATTATCCTCAGCGATGTAAGGATATGGAAAAAGTGTGTCTTTTTGATGTTGCGCAAAATTACCGTTTTAGAAACCAGGCTCCCGACGTCGAGAAAAAAAGGTTCCCTCTTCAGGATTGTCAAGGAAGTTTAGTCTGGCATGAAAAAGAATCCCTGATCAATCATTTCCAAATGTCCATGGAAACTGAAGAGAAAAAAGAAAAATTTTTCTTTTGCATGCTGCAGTTGTTTAAACCATGGCGGCACGAAGACGAGCTGCTTGGTGAATACAGCAATTATGAAACAGCTTTTCACGCTGAAAAAGATAAATTCACATGCAGCAAAATGGAACCTTACTTAAAAATGTTGGAAAACGAAATCGAACGAGACAAAAAATTCGAGGAAGAGTTCAACAAAGAAACCCCAGAAAGCAGTCAATCCACAATTTACGGCAGTCAAAAGTTTCTTGGAGAGCCACAGATTCAAACCGACGTCCAAACCGCAATGGAAGAAGTTGAAGAAGCCATGCAAATGGGAAATGAGTCTCTAACAGACTTGGAACTTCTTCTTAAAACATTCAACGATGGTCAAATGACCATCTTCAATGAAATCACAAAACAGCTCGAACTTAATTTCGCCCATGACACAGGGATTTGCAAATGTCCTCAGGGACATCAAATCCTAATGTTCATCAGTGGTGAGGCCGGAACTGGGAAAAGTTATTTAATACGTGCGTTGCGAGTCTACCTTTTCAAAAAAATCCAAAAAACAACCGGTTGCGTTGTGGCAGCGCCCACTGGAATTGCTGCTTTCAACGTGAGTGGAGTTACTCTCCACAGGCTACTGATGCTGCCAGTAGAACAAGAGAAAAAACTCGAATACAGCAAACTAAATACCGAAACAGCCCACACAATAGGCCGACTAATGAATCAAGTAAAGCTGCTGATAATTGACGAGATCAGCATGGTATCAAATTTGATGCTCGCTTTCATTCACTTGAGACTGCAGGAAGTCTTGAGAAAAGGACACAACAGTCCTTTTGCAGGAATGAACATTGTTGCCTTTGGAGATCTACTGCAGCTGACTCCCGTGAAAGGGCAACCGGTATTCAAAACATTGACTTCCAAAGATGCAAACAAAGCAATTGGAAGTATCGGAAGCGTCAATCTGTGGAGTTACTTCAAATACTTTGAATTAACTCAGAACATGCGTCAGGCTGAGGACCTGGAGTACAGCAAGATGCTGCAAGGAATCCGCGTAGGAATCCTAACTCCAGAAGTTAAACTTCATTTGGAATCAAGAATGATCTCCAAATTGTTCACAAAAGATACAATGCCTGAGACCGTCATGCAGCAAATACACATTGAAGGCAAAGAGACTGTGGCTTTAATGCCCACAACTGCCCAGTGTGACAACTTCAACAACAAAATGATCGAACATGAAAATCAAGAGATTGTAAACCTTGCGAGTGTGGATGTTTTAGACGGGGAAACTATCCCTCTAAAACTGGAAAAAAAAATTCAGGACCGACTAACAGACATGGAAACAAAAGTTTCTGACACTGCTGGCCTGGAAAGGAATTTAAAAATGAGCATCAACTGCCGTGTTATGCTCAGAAGAAACTTAGACGTTGAAACCGGACTGGTAAATGGAGCCATGGGCCGAGTGGTTTCATTTATCACGAACAAAAAATTTAACACCGTTGAGTACATCAAAGTTCAGTTTGACAATAAAGAAGAACCTTCAGTCATTGCTCGTGCCAGTGCGCGATTTAAACTTTTTAAAGATGTTTATGTGCGGCGCTCACAGTTTCCACTGTGCGCTGCATACGCAATCACGGTCCATAAATCTCAAGGGTTGAGTCTGGACTCAGCCATTTTGAGTCTAGGTGAGAAAGTTTTTAAAGAAGGCATTGTCTACGTAGCACTGTCACGTGTCAAGCAACTGACGGGAGTGTTTATTGTCGATTTTGAACCAAACAAAGTAAAAGCCGATTACTCTTGTCTAGTTGAATACAATCGCTTGAGACAAGAGTACAGACCAGATTTGGAATTATTTCCTTTGCCAGTGAAAGCATCCAAAAAGCCCACTGGCAAACGACAATCCGATCAGTCGACTAAAAACAAAGAGCCAGAGGCAAAACAAATCAAATTAGACCAAACTAAAACTCCAAACCAAACACCAACAGCATCTGGCTTCTCAAACAGCACTGGAGTTGAATGCTATTGCAATTCCAGTGTGCAAATGTTGTTCGAGATTGACACTTTAATGAACAACATTGAAAAAGAAAAAGAAAAACCACTGTGCAAACTACTGCTGCAGAAAAAGGAAGAACTGCACAACAGTCAAGGCAGACCTGTTTCTGCTGCCTCTATTCGAACAACTGTAGCACAGTATTCTGGAAATGTAATATTTTCCAGACAAGAGCAGCAGGACACCCAAGAATTTTTACAGTGTCTCCTGACTGTTTTGGACCAAGAAAATGTTCCTGTTGAGCGTAGTGTAGGAATAACATACAGATGGAAAGAACTTTGTTCTCTCTGTAACAATAATCCCAACACTCTCGTTGAAACCTCTTGTTGTTTAATGCTTGGTTTACCAAGCGCTGAGAGTGTAGATTTCCAAAACCTAATTGAAGGCGTCGACAAAAAAGTTGTATGCACAGTTTGCAACAACAAAGTTCTGAGTGATTTGGAAATTTTATGCTCAGAACAATACATTATCGTGATGCTTGCAAGGTACACAGACACTGGCGCAAAAAACAACATCAAAATAACCAACGCCAGACTGCAAAATCTGTCCATGAGAGGTCAAGTTTACCAGACCAAAGCTTTCATCACTCATGAGGGACAATCAATCACCAGTGGACATTACAAAATTTGGAAATACACTGGAAACGACTGGACTGTATATAATGACTCTGTCATTACTACTGAAAGTCGTGCTCCTCAGAATTTGCAGAATGTGTGTTTACTATTGCTAAAAGAAGTTGTAGAGAAGGAAAAAATTGAAATAACAATGAGTGAAGCAACTCCCTTACCCAAAGAGAAAATCTGTCCAAAAAAGAAAGACATCTCCAAAAGAAAAAGAGACTTCAATAGTGAAAAACACATGATGCAAATTCAGGAAACACCGGTCCCCAAAAAACAAAGATTGGACAAAGAAAAAATTAAAACTTTTCAAGTATCATTCGGATTTTACAACATTAATGGACTTGAGAGTTATTGCAATGCTAGTTTGCATTTCATATTTCAAGCATCCACACTAAACCAAGAATTGGAGAAAAATGAACAAAAAGAATTGTGTGGATTTCTAACACATGTACAAAAACTGAGACAAAATAACACGGGAAAAGCAATCAACAAAGACGCTGCAATATACATGATTGCTCTAAAAAGTGGAAATCCCGATTACGTATTTGCAGGAGAAAAAGATGTGTTAGATTTCATAAAACACACATTTGTCAGTTTAAAATCCGAAGGTGTTCCAATTAACAACATTTTTGGAATTACCTATCAATTGATTAAGACCTGCACAACATGCCAAAAAACCGAAAAAGAAAATTTTAAAAATGAATTATTTCTTAAACTAATGATGCCGAACGCAAAATCTGTTTCCTTTCAGGAACTACTCCAATCAGTCCATTTTGGTGAAATCTGTACAATGTGTGGTAAATCTGTTGAAATCACATTACAGAAATTAGAGACTAATGAATTTTTGATTGTCCAAATTGCAAGGTATCACGATAATGAAAGTAAAAATGACGGCAAAATTACAGGATTAAAACATGCACAAATGTCAATTGGAAAAAAAACCTTCCACACACTCGCTTTAATTAGTCACGATGGAAAACAAACAACCGAAGGTCACTACAAAACCTGGCTACGATACAATAATGTGTGGGCTGTATGCGATGACGAAAAAATAACTGAATCCAAAAAAGGACCGTTCAAAATGAAAAATATTTACCTGATGCTACTTCAAAAAAAATTCACTTAAAAACAATGTTACTGCAGCTTTAAATAGAAAACTGTTCCATGCTGTCTACAACAAAGAAAGGAACAGAAAAAATTAGTTAGTTTCTCCATTTACTTTTAGACAAAAATCCGGCACCACACAGTCTGAAAAAAAGATGGGTGCATACTCCAAAATTTAAAAAAATAGCTTAGACTTTGAGCAGTAAAAAACCAAAATTGAAATTCAAATATCCATTGCATATATGACAAAGGTGGCTGGGCCCTTTGTCAAAACATCACATATGTGGAATGGATATTTCAGTTTCATCACCGTAGAATTAGAAAAATGAAACTGACATATCCACTTCCGTAATGAAGTGTAAAAAGCTGACTAGTGACAGTGGATATCTCAGTTTCTTAAAAAAAAAAAAAAAATCTTTGTGTGATTTGGGCTGCCAAAAGTTACTGTGGAAAAAAGAACAAAACTGAACAACAGAAGAAGTTCTTGAAAAATATTTTTACTGAATATCCTTAATCAAAACTGTCAAGAATAAGAGTGTAATACTTAAAAAAAAATGTAAAATGCCACAAAATGAAATTTTAAAATTTGTCGAAATAATATGAACACACTACACTCTTACAAATAACAAAAAAAATTACCCAAAAAATATTCCAAGATTAAAAAGTCTTTTTCCACAGTAACAAAATGCTGACATTCCTATCTGACAAATGTAACTGAAAAAAAAATATCTAATGTGTCTGCATGTGTACAGTCAATTAACCTGCAATTTGTGAAATAAGAAGCTTACTAACAACTAATATTAACCACCTAACTGCTTTGTATATATTTTGTAAATACTGTATATAAAATTTTAATAATTAAAAAAGTTATTTATTACTAACCAATTTCAACAGAGAAAAATGGCTGATCAAAAAAAGCCAAAAAAACCCACTGAATTTGCGTTATAAAAATTATGAGATTTAAATTTGGTTGAATTGGCAAATGGCTGGAGATAGGCACGACTAATTTGAGGGGTGGATGGAGGTCGTGAAAAAAAAATTGTTATTTTTTTAACCAAAAAATAACAATATTAGTAATAGTGAGTAAAAAAAAATTAATTTACTTTTGCTCACTGTTTATATCCCAAAAAATAAAAAATTAAAAAACAAGGAGTAGCAAACCAAAAAACTCCAAGAACTTGCATACTCTCACTATATATATTTTTTTAACAGAAATATCGATGAAATAAAAAATCAAGAAGAACAACATAAAAATATTTGAAAAGAAAATGAAAATGAAGAAAAAGAAATTTCAGGTAAGAACAATTTTTGTAAATTAATGAACAGCTTTTATAAATATGATTGTTTTTCATTTGAAAATTATTCTCCCCCCCCACACATATACACACAAACACAGAAACAAGACCAAAACAGGACTAGAGCCTTGCAAAGGGTTCTTCTGCGCACCCACTGCTTTTTAATGTATGCGAAGTAGATTTTACTATTAAGATGGACACAGGTAGGTTAAAGAAGTGATTATCAAAGAAAAGGGATCACTTTCTAGTCTGAATGATGAGACCAGGCAATACACGATCTACAGTCGAATACTTCAGTACGCTGCTGTTCTTTCCCACGTGCCAAGCCCTTTGCCCTGGGCTATCCATTAAGAACCTGTCCTTTAGTATCCCTAGTAAGTGTTCAGCTTCGATCCCCACAATTCTCTTTGGCCAACGTTCACAAATTGGGAAGATTAGCTCCCATATTATCATGAAATCGAAAATCAAAACTCCCAATGACTGATCTAATGGTCGGTCAACGGCCCCTTGCAATGAATAATGTAACTGTGA
>JAWWMG010000059.1:0-10875 GCA_035048385.1 Plethodon glutinosus
AATGATATGGCAGAACTGCTGTACTACATGCAACACAGGAGGCTAATGCGACGACGTGCCAGAAGGTCCCCACGAATTCCACGTCAAAGGATCAATATATTTGCTATGTCTGCTGAGGAAGTACACCGCCTCTATCGTTTCCCCCCTGATGTCATTTTGGAGATAGTTGATGCTGTCCAAGATGATATATGCCAAGCTACGCTATGCGGGGACCCATTGCCACCTATCATAAAAGTCCTGGCCACTTTGCAAGTGTTGGGGACAGGTTCCTTCCAATCCAGTGTTGCACTTTGTTTGGGTATAGCACAACCAACGTGTAGCAAGGTGCTACATCAAGTGATACCAGCTATAAATCACAGACTACGGTGGCTTGTCAATATGCCACACACATGGGATGAAATGCGGCTCATCAAATTAGCTTTTTATAACATGCATGGCATGCCTAACATGATAGGTGCCATAGATGGAACCCACATACCCTTGAAGGCACCATCCAACAATGCACATGTATACTACAATCGTCGAGGCACAACCAGTATTAATGCCCAAGTCATCTGTGATGCAAATTGTCACTTCCTCAATGCCAACATCACCATGCCGGGCTCATCACACGACTCATATGTCTTCCGACAGTCCATTGTGTACCAACAGTTTGAAAATGGAGTTTATGGTGACTCATGGTTACTAGGTATGTGATTGCACATGCACATGATGTTCATGTGCAATGAATGTGATACACTATGCACCTATACTTCTGATTCCTGTGTTGACGTGAATGCAACTGCATATTAAGAACAGGCACACTGCAGTGAGCCCTGGGCAAGGAGTGGTAATCACAGGTATAATCCTATCTTCACACACAACATCCACATCCCATATCACCACAAGCTTCAGGAAACCTGGAGGGCAGCCATGTGTCCTCATATGCCACAATTCATACAGTCAGTCCATGACTGATTCTATACATGGTCCTTGCACAACCAGCAACTCCACTGCCCGATGCTGCCATGCAGACCTCACTGATTGAGGCAACATGTACAGCACGTGCGCCCAGCACACATCAATCAAGAGCATGCATATCACCATATGTGGGTGATGGTAATGTCCATCTGCCATTCCACAGATCACATGAAGCAACACATGGGATGCACGGTCCATTGTTCACTACAGCCCTTGCAGTGGGGCCTCCTGGACCTAACATATGCAGTCAGCACCCAAATCACACCTGAAACATGCATCATCACAAATCCACATGTGCTACAGACATGTGCACACTCAACTCAAAGATACATGAACTGCTGGGAAACATACCTCACTGGCTAAAACATGTGACGTAACTGTGAAAGCAAATAGCCAAAACCCTCACGCAAGTCATCTGCCCCAGCTGTGCCATATGTTGCTGGAAGTACTGTACACACACTTACTTGTACAGGTTTACCACAGATTGTGTAACTGTGTACTCCAATATTACTGCCAGTGTACAATGTCCACTTCATGCAACAGAGCGATGGGTCATGCATTTGTCCACACCTTACAATGTGTTTCACATCCACAATGTGTACATGTAAACTTGATATTGTGAATGTGAGACTTTCAAACATGCTGACAGCATTGCCATCTTCTCACCCTCACTTTGCAGGTGACAGTGGATACCCCCTCAAGCCATACCTACTGACGCCAATCACACATCCACGGACACCAGCTGAACAACATTACAATACAGCGCACAGGAGAACAAGATTTGTCATTGAGCGTGCCATAGGGATACTGAAATCCCGGTTCAGGTGCCTGGATGTATCTGGTGGGAGCCTGCAGTACCAACCAAGTTTTGTCTGCAAAATGGCATTGGCATGTGTCATCCTGCACAACTTGGCCTTGCGCAGAGGAGTCCACCTTGAAGAGTACCTACAACATGACCACGATAGGGTCCGTGTGCAGCAAAGGGCCCCTCCAACAGCTGCAGGCATTGCAGTGAGGACAGCGCTCATCAATGACTGTTTCAGTTGAACATTGCACATGAATAAATTACATTAGACATAAGCATGCTTAACGTATATTTATTTGGTATACACATTTGTACATGCAGACAGCATGACCCTCTAGGCACTCAGTGCATATGGTGAATGACGATTTCTCATATCATATGGGTTCTAAACTCAAACAAATGGGTCAGGAGTGTGGAGAACAGATCCACCCACTTAAAAGGGCACAAAGGTGCCATACAGCCAATGCACACATTGCACACCCCTCTCTTCATGTAGCATCTGACTCCAACTGTAAACATACTCCCAGGAATAAATGAGGAAAATCATAACCATATTGACATAGATGCATCTTCTCATGACATCAGGCTAAATATTATCCACATCAAATGTTGAATGAAAGAGACCATTAAATATATCATACCCATCCTGCTGTACCAGTTAATGAACACACCATGTAATACAACAGTTTGATGCTCATCCCTCCTATTACATTTACAGATGCATGTTTACATACGAATAGCAGGGATTACAACAACCATTTGCACACCACACAACATGCATGTCTGCATGCCATGGGTGAACTGTAGGTGTACGCCTCAGGTCTAGTCATCACCAACACACCCCCAGAGACAGACAGCTGTGCATGACAATTCCTATTACTGCATTGCCCACAGGTTAACTGACCACAATGGGAATCATGCCATAGAGGCAATATCAACTCTGTCATGGTGAAATTATTGCATTACCACCACTGCTCCACCAGACGGAGCATGGACGGGCTAACCGGGTACAGCACATGTAGTATATGGTATACATGTAGGTGACCACACATCATGCCAGCTGCCATCTGTAGACATTGAACAGGTCATCAGCCCTTTGTTGGAGTGCGATACCATAACAGTCATACAGCTGAATTTGTCTGCCAATGAGTGGGCCATGTACTCCGACATCATCTACTGACATAGCATCTAGTCTGCTAATGTCAGCTACTCTACATTTGCAACACTTGGGGGATATCATTCCTATCACCATGTAAAATAGAATAGCCAAGACACACGAGGGCCTCTTGCTGCATGAACATCAGACATCTAACATGTGCTCACATAGGGGGTGGGGAACCGCCAACTGTGGAGGTTGGAGAACCAGCCACATGCCTGGTAGATCGCCGGCGTCTACCCTGACGTCCTGACATGTGGGCCTCAACTGCATGTTGTACCTGTGGCCCAACTGCCTGTACCCTACTATGTCTACCTCTCCCCTGACTGGCAGTGCATGGGTCCCTCATAGGCAGTAGCTCACCACTGAAAGCAGGGTATGGCGCATCATTCACATTAGCTCCATAGATATCACCCCCAACATTGTAGGGTTGTGTGGGATGCATACCTCTGTAGGGGACACTTGCAGGCATGGGGCGTCTGCTGTAAACAGCACCTAAGCCACTCCCACATAACCGACCATCCCCACAAGTATATTGTAAAATACTAGCTACCTGTTGGGACATGCTGCACATATCACTTTGCAGTTGCACGATACTGTGCAACAGGTCATTTCGCACAGGAAGGTGCTGCTCCCACACATCCCTCATACGTTTCAAGGCCTCCACAATGCTGTGTGTCTGAGTGTGCTGAAGCAATCTGTGAGACCTGGTGTCACGTGCTGTCATTGAACTGTGTGCCATCTGTTGCATACGATGCTTTGCAGTTTGAACATTATGTGAGCGCATGTACTCCACCACTAGCTGCTGGGTCTTGAGTATGTTACGTAGCAACCCCACTTGCTGTCTGTGTCCACTGAGCATCTGATCATCAATACATGAACTGTTCATTACTGCACCCCTCCCTGCACTTCGAACCCTACCCACAGGTCTAATTGTGGAAGGCACTCTATGTGTCTGCTGTGCTTGTATGTGGGCCACTGTGCATGTCCTGCTTGCCAAAGGGGCATTGTTGATTGTATTGTGTGCACCTGCATTGCTGGCAGTTGAGACTGTAGGATGTATCTCTGGCATGTTATGTGTCAATGTGCTACCATATGTGGTTCTAGATGTCGAAGTGCGTGGAATCACATGCTGCATCACCACATTTGCATCAGTCGACATGCAATCCACGCTGCCAAGTGTGGAATATGCACATGGCTGTGGGCTATTGCGTGAAGGAGCATTCTCTCTGGTGCCACGTGTAGTGTTCAGCTCAGCATTAACACCTGTTGTCACAACAGTAGGGACACACCATGACACAGTGGTTGGTACATTGGTACATGCATATCCACTGCCAGATGACACCATGGATGAAATGCTGCAAGACAAATTTCCCTCCAGCCCAGACTGTGTCGTCACTGTTGTCTCTGTGGCCTGCCTGTCATAGGTAGACGCTGTTGGTTTTGTTGGCTTGGGTATAGGCTGTATGTTTTGCTGCAAGTCCATGTGATCAGGTGCACGGTCTTCTCTTGGCCATGACAGCTGTCCACCATGCAGGGCGCTTCGGGTATCAGCTTCTGTGACTGCACTTGGATGTACCATCGTCCCCCCTGTCAAGCAGAGAACACCATGTTAACATTGACTCCATACCCCTTCCTCTCATTGTGGTGTTGCAATGTTCACACTCTACCTGTGACACAGGAATGGCATTGTGCACATACTAAAATCTACAATTATCAACATGAGGTTGAACGTACTTGCCCTCTCCTACATCTTGGTCCGGACAACGAGATATCTGACGTACATTAGATTTGGTGAACATGACATGGACATGTAGGCCAGACATGAGTTCAGCATGTGGAACTTGACTTAGCCACAATACTGTACCCATTAGTGATATTGGCCAGGTTCCTTGCATTAACTGGCAAACCCCATATCTACCAATCATGAGTGTCCATGTAATGCAAGCATCATTTTGCTGACACATACACCGTGAATCCAGGAATGTGCATCTGCAGCCCTCAAATTGGGTTCTGTGTGTGACACATGTTGCCCACTCTACATGGACACCTATTGCATTTAACTCACATGGACTCTTGACAAGCTACTGACAATATATATATGGTAGCTGCCACTCACCAGATGTAGGATTGGTGTGATCCACACTTCTGTCCATGGTGTATCCATGGGCATGGACAGCACTGTCGGTGCTATACCCTGTCAACATAGATGCTCCTGCAAAAACAAACAGATGACAGGAGTTGGTTGTTATGTGTACTGCACACATCACACAATACATTGTGAGCATCAATGGGAGATAGGTTTACATGGTGCACACCATAGTCAGATCAGCCATCAGTTTATGGTGACTTCAGGTGGCAATAACAATGCAGGTTCCGAACATGACAGCTGACAGTTGGAGGCACATCAATTGAAACCTATTACACACATGGTTCATGGTTGACACCACATTGGTGCCACAACATCAAGTGTGACTTCACCATGTGGTCACCACATGATGTATCGATATCCAACTGCAACAGGTGTATTGCCTTTCCTTAATCGCTTCTGTCCATTTCATTTGACTCTCATCTCCCACCTACCACACTTCCAAATTGTATCAGGTCAATGACTCCATTCCTTTCACTGCTTGGCAAACATTGCCAAATATAGGATGACTGATCAATATATGGTTGCATGGTCAATGAGACTAACCTATGGTTGGATGTTGCACAAATCTCACATCTGATGTCCACTGCTGGTTCTGTCCATGTGTAGGTCCAGTGACATGCGGTATGGCTGGTCCAGCGGAAGCACTGCCCAATTCACACATGTGGCCACCTAGCAGGCAAAGAACACATGTCAATAGTGAGCCATACACTCGTCAGCTCTTATCCACTGCACAAGATTCAGGGTATGAACATGCTGCTAATGACAGTTAATCATGGAGATGTCACCTGATTAGTTACCAATAAATTGTTACACCAATAGACAGTCATTTCCCCAAACCACCCTCCCATGACAAGTTACGTATACACTTTCCATGGGTCAGACTTGGTTGTCGATGATGATACCAAAGAGGGAAATATGATTCACACTTCTACATCCACACAATTGGACATATGGGGAGAAGGACTCCTTTTCCCCATCCTCTTGTGGTAGCGGTATTTAGTTATCTATTTCGAGGTTCTGTATAGCGATTATACCAGGGGTTTTAAACCGCGTCAACAAGAATCAATAAAACAGCAAACAAGTATTAAAAGGAAACAGACACTATACCAATTAAAAGCAGTATGCTAGCAACTTCGTGAATACGTCCACGAGTCCGTTATGTAAAACAAAGGTTCACTGAAAAATCCAAAATAAACAGAACACATGAATCATGACCTCTGACACAATTAAAGGCCCTTAACCAGGAATACAAGGTGTATGGAAATGCTTGTACTAACCGGAGTGAGATGTTTGCACTAGATGATGTTCCCACTTTACACATCTGTAATTATGGTTGCCACACAGACAAACACATGATAGTTGTACTCGGTGGGTTTTATGTGGTCATAACACCGACATACCACCCAGCAGTACAAACATCCAGCAGTGTGCTTGTTCCCAACATCTGGCGGTAGGGGCATCCAACTTAGGAAATGTGGGTACGTGGGATGCTCTGCTGGGTGAGGGAAAGGTGGGCTGTGTTACTGTGACAGTGGTGTGTGGGAGGTGGTGTGCACTGACTTAAGGGGCTGAGTGAGGGTAGTGTACTACATTGCCTGGAGTGCCTTGGGGGATTCAAGGGCTCTGCTGTTGGGAGGGGTTAGCCCCTCATGACACCATAACCCACTCGGTGAGGATGAATCACAACGTTACAGACGGCTGTCACGTACGTCCCATATTCCTTTCTCTGGGGCCGGCCCCGACGTATCCTTCCTGATCCCCAACAGTGACAACTTTCACACTGGCATGGCTCCTGTGTGATCCATCACTTTGGACAGATTTGGCAGCTGGTACACCTGTGAAAGACATTAACAGCCATCAGACTATGCATCTGAAGGACAAACATATTTTACATCACGTTACATGCTCCACAGCTGCATTGAGTCACAGACTACACAGTCACATGCTACAGGGACTCCATGTGGCTCTCAGGAGATGTATGGAATGTGCCTTGTTCTGGGATCTCATCTTCCATGCGTGTTCTGGGGCGTCTCCTGAATCCCTGACCGACGCATACTAGTTCGCTATCAATTCCACCTGCCCATTGGGTCCTACATTGCTGTAGCAGATTTCCCTATGGCAGCTTTGTGCAGCAGACAGGCATAGCACTCTGGTGTCCCCAGCTGACTATGAATAGCCACAGCATGATTTGCAATTGAAATTGATGGTTTTCAGATGGAGAACTGGCTGGCAAACATTGGGAGCTAGTGGAGCACTGAATGGAGACATTGGACGATTGCAGATGTATGCATCAGATTCATGTATAGGCATATTACTGACAGCCATGGACCTCAGACCTATGGGACATTTAGGGGATGCATGGGGTGGTGGACATTAACTAAGGGAGGGGTTAGCTGCAGCCAAGTCTGCCAAGACATGGGGGTATGGCTGTGGCATGCTTGGAGGACATCAATGGCACCTCACCTCCAGTGGCCTAGCACTGTGAATCAGGTTTAGCCACACCAGCTATGACTGGTATGATAACCCCATTCTGTTTGAGGCCAGCTTCCACATCAATGTGATGTTTGAGGATGTATCTGCTCTGTGACTTCTATGGTCATCATCTTGATACCTTCTGTAGGTCTTACCTACCAGACTGTCAATCTTACCATACACCTACACTCCCACTCCTCATTACCCCTACCATTGCTAAATGTATCCTTTGTGACATGAGCTGATTTTGACATATACACTCTCCCAAGGTCTACATGCATCCCCCTCAGTTGACCTCTACACCCCATAGGTAGACAAAGCTAGGGAGTCTGGGACAGTTGGAACATAGCCTTACAACACACATCTGCTGCTACTGGGTGCCATACATATGCTAGTTGATTTCACATGGCATGGCATTGCACCGACATGCTATCATGATGGCATGGGTGAAATCTGCTATACTCACTTGTTGTGGTGGCTCCTCTCCCACTTCGGATTGATGTGGGTTCCAGTGTTTCAAGTCCGTGTCTGTTTGCGGCATGTTCGCACTGGGGTTTCACAGCAGGTGGTCTTGTATGCATATTCTCTCCTGTGAGGTTGATCATTGTACACTTATTACATGATTCTGAGGCAGCACAGTATTTCATGCGTTCATACACGTCTTAGAAACCTGGACCTACTAAAGTCACACAATTGAATGCCATATTCGGGCACAGAATGTAACTAGCTCCGATGCACAACATACATATGCTGTGTATGTTAATGTTTTGCACATTGTCAGATCACCATTGCACACAGCCATTTACACATCCATGACAACAGTGCTCCCCATTTGCTGGATCCATATAGGTTCACCCTGTGTGAACATCAATGTCAATTGCCTATGGGGGGGGGCGTGTCACAAAGCATCTGCACTGGTCTTTGCACATTTTGCCATCTATTAGACAGATTGACAGTTTCTGCCTGTGCATTCAGACACCATACAGAACGATATGTGGCATAATCATACTGTCATCACAACATTGCCAGCAATGGGACATACTGCCACCCCGCCACCCTATGTACAGGTGTGTCACTAGGAACAATGGTCTAGACTCAGAGATCATGGTTTCCTCTGCCACAGTACCTGAGGTGCCTGGTCCATCCCCAGCAGTTATGTTGACACCAGATGTATTTAGGCGCATTGGTGCTGATGATCCACTTCCATGTGGCATGGGTCCACCTGTGGAAACATGACGTACATATCAGATCATGACATCTGTATAAGCATATGCATACAGATACAGCATCCAACAGTTGCAAATGGGGATGCGGGACATGCTCTGTGCTACCAACACACAACTCGCCACATGGTGAGACATACCTCTGTTACTGCTCCAGATCTGTCATGGGATGCATATGGTGATGACATCAAGCTGTGGCCTTAGGATTAGGTTACAACTGCTGTGAGGGAGGAAGTTCAGGAGACAGTTCTGCCATGGTGCACACTCCGGTGTACTCTTGGCCTTTAGTCCATGGTCTCCGACAAACATGGTTATGCCCAAGCACCTATCTGACCTACAGCTGGACAGCAGAGTAATATTGATGATTCCCAAAAAGCCAACACAGGTCAGCACACAGACAGGATGCTGGAGAGGACAGGCTGTAGGTCAGGGCTGAGCTGTGTGTACTTCCCAGGAGTCCACACTGGAGCTCAGGTGTGGGGGTGGGACCACACAGGAAGCCAAATAAGAACCAGAGTGACAGATTCTAGTGGGGACAGAAGCACACAACCATGTGCAAAAGGAGCCACACAGCCAACAACATCACAAACAGACTGAGGGAAGTGAATAGGGAACCAGTCATCAGGCAGGGAGGAACTACAGGACAGTGAAGTAGAGACAGGCACAGTATTAACAGACAGGGACATACACATGAGATGGCTGGCAGGGGTATGCAGAGCAGGCAGGGGTATACAGAGCTCACAGGTATAGCAAGAACACAGCATGGAACCTTGCTGTGTCCTCTCATGGGGCACATGACATCATGCAATGAGGGTTTGGATCAGCACGACACTGTCTACTCACACATTTGGTATGTGGCGAGCTTGGGGACATGTTCAGTGGAGTATGTGTCAAGCACTATGGCATCTCCCTTTGGATGCCGCTGTTGTGTACTATTGCAGCTGTCCATGTCCTGGGCTGGATGTTTGTTTGATATACTATTTCTGTAGTTATCCAATTGTGCCCTTTCGGCTACTACAGCATTTACTTGGAGTGCCAATGTGATGATGGCATTTCATAGTTTTAGTCCCAAGGTGCACAAGATGTGCTTTCACTGTTGTATCAGCCATTGTAGGTCATGGCCTATGTACACCAGTGTGGTGTTAGGGATTCCTTCCCTTGGAGATGGCCTACTTAAATAACTTGCAAATAGGGACTGTGTGTCACAGACCATTCCATGCACATATACAGGTGTTCAACTCACTAGCACATATTAAGACTGTTCAGCTGATCAAGCAGACATTGAGCTACCATTTACTTCACATGATACGAACAATGAAGCCATATTTGTATGGCACATTGGCTTCACTACAGCATCATGTGTCACAAGACACATTCAACAGTCGAAGAACAACCATGACAGCCACGGTGCTGATGAGCAGCATGTAACAATATTGAATTGGGGGCACCTGTCTAATTTGTCTGATGATCAGTATGGGTGCATTTGGCCAGTAGTCTGTGCAAACAGGTATAGTACTATGGGTTGGATTGACATAGCTGCAAACTTGTGCAGTGTGTGGAGTCACACACAGCTTAATATGTGCACATGTAAACAATCAATTGATCAGTACTAGTACAGTTCCAGCCAGATGTTTGACATCACAATCTCAGTGCATGGTGCACAGGGGTCTTAAATATACATATATACAGCAAGGCACCAAGGTATCTGATGGTGCCTGTCACTTATATACAGTCTTACCTCCATCCTCTGTGTCCTCAATCCCCACTCCTGATATCTGCTCCTCTGTTAAAGTTGCTAGTGCCAGCTGCTCCACAGTGCTGGTGTGTTGGGGTGATGGTGTTCTGGAACCAGTTTGAGCCATGGACCTGCGTCTTTTTGCCTCATGTGCCTTTGCCTCACGCCTGACATCATTCCAGCGCTTCCTGCAATTGAGAGCACTCCTGCTGCCATGGCCAACTGCATTCACGCAAGAGGCAATTTGTTTCCATATTGTGTCCCTCTCTTGTGGACTCAGACGTGAGGAATGTGGGCCATAGAGGGTGCGCCGATGTTGTTGCACCGCCTCCGCTAATGCCCACAATTCGTCTGCATCAAACCTCTTCTTTC
>JAWWMG010000060.1:0-10841 GCA_035048385.1 Plethodon glutinosus
TAGTGTTCTATATCTACCGACATTTTTGGCCAATATGCCACTTGACTTAGAATTTCCATGGTTACATTTGCACCTCTGTGACCACTAGTGATCTCATCGTGGGCATGGCCCAACATAATGCCTCTGAAGTCGAGTGGTACTACCCACTGTAGGTTACCCTTTTTAGATGTCCTTACCAATAAACCATTTTGTAGAGAAAATTGACTTTTAAACTTAACAAGTATTTTCAGTTCCTCATTTTGTTCAATTTCTTCTTCAGATATCCCATTAGCTAGCGGATCACGAATATGCTCATAAAATATACCAATAGTTTTATCCCTCTTCTGTGCACTTACCAAGTCTGCACTAGGTGTCTCATTTCCCCATTGTGTTATTTGATTCTCTTCTTGCGCTTGTGCCTGTGCACGAGTAACAACTGCGCATTCCCTCTCCACAGGTGGTTCAGGTATAGGTAATATCTCTCCTCTCTTTGCCCCTTCGTTAGCTAGGGCATCTGCCTTGTCATTATATCTTTTCTCCTCACCCGGAGTCTTTGAGTGGCCCTTAGTCTTCTTCCAATATACAGTGAGTTCGCCCTGGGTTACCATATCATCAATCCACTTTATAATATACCCATGCTTTAAAGGCTTCCTGTTAGCACACATCATATTATTCGACTTCCATGCGGGTAGGTGTTCTACAAACCCGTTCCTCACATATATCGAGTCGGTAATTATTAATATTTCCCGTAAATCAAATTGAATCGCTGTCTCTATGGCCTTACACACTGCCATTATCTCTGCTACTTGGCTACTCTGGTTACCTATAGAATATCCTTGTGGTGGAACAGGGTGGTCATTTACCCAAACATTTCCTACACCCGCTATATTGCGATTCGTGTCTTTATCGTGGAACGCACAACCATCCACATATACAGTAGGTAAGTTCTGACATTTTTCTTCATCGTACACTTTATGTAATGAATCTTTAAAAGTTTCCAACGTGCTTTCCTCGTACCAATTATTGTCCTCGCATTCAGACTGCATGCAATCGTGTAAGTCAGCGAGGCCTTGTGCTGTGTCATTCTTTTTATTCTGTGCATATCTCACCTCTACCGGGTATCCTTGCATGGACATTAACCAGGAAGTTATTCTCGAATTACTCAAATTACCCTCTTTTATCTTATCTCCTTGTAAAAACTGAATGCTCTGATGGCAAGTCTCTAGAATTAGTTTCTCCCCCTGTATAATGGGCCTGAAATGCTGTATTGCCCAGATGGCTGTAAGTAGTGCTTTCTCGCATTTGTTGAATTTTACCTCTACCCCATCCATTGCCTTACTGGCATAAGCGACTACCTTATGTAAATTGTCATGTTTCTGCGTGAGGGCCGCTGTCATGCAATTCTCAGAGAACCCTATTTCTATATAAAATTCTTTATTTCTCACTGGGTAGGCTAGACAGGGTGCATTAGTCATCCTGCTCTTTAACTCTTTAAACGCTTGGTCCTGTTCTTCACCCCACTCCCACTTTACATCCTTCTTTAGCAACTTAGTAATAGGCTGTGTAATCTCTGCGTAGGACTCTATAAACTTCCTACTGTAATTAGCTACACCTAACAAACTTCTGATGTCTTTTACAGAGGTGGGAGTTTTTATTTTCAATACTGCTTCTACCTTGGCTTTCTGTGGGTTGATCCCCTTTTCAGTAATTTCATGTCCCAAAAATTCTACTTTTGTTCTGCACCATTTAGCTTTCTGGATAGATATTTTGGCACCAGAATCTAGTATCTGTTTTAGTACATGTTCTAACTCGTCCAAATGCTCTTTGATTGTCTTACTCTTTATTAACACATCGTCCACATAAGTGAGTGTACCCCTTTCTTGCGCGTCGGGCATAGCTTTGTGCAAGAAGATATTAAACTCGTTCCCACTGTTCAAAAACCCAAAAGGTGCCCTACACCAGACGAACCCTTTGTTTTGAAAACTAAAACCTAGCTTATACTGGTCGTCTTTGTGCACTGGTAATACCCAGAATCCACTCGTCAGATCAATGGTACTAAATATTTTTGAACCTTGGATTTTTGCCAAACCTTGGTCAATAAATGGTAGGGGCCATCTTGAGCGATGTACCCTGTCATTTAGTTTCCTGAGGTCAGCACATAGCCTCCAACTCCCTGAGGGCTTCAGCACGGCCAACAGTGGGGTATTGAAGGTGCTATGGGCTTGCCTTATAATTTTACGTTGCTCCAAATTTTTGATAATTTCGGCTATATCCTCAATGGATGCCAATGGTAGCCGGTACTGTCGCTGGTACACAGGAGGTAAGGTATCATCTGTAGGTATCCTGACCTCGTGGATATCAGTGACTCCACAGTCATATGAATCCTTTGAGAACAATTCTTTAAACTTAACCAATACCTGTCTTAAGTTTTCCCTATCTTCATCACTGTTACATGCATCAGCCATTCTCACTTGTTCCTCCATCATTTTAGTAAATCCAGGAAATACCTCTGGCATATCTACCTCATACTGCTGCTCAATTCTTTGGGAAATATTAGCTTCTACAGAACATACATTAATCTCTGCAGTGGTCTCTGTTAGGTTGGATTGGGGACTCCAATTGTAATGCCTCATTTTAAATATTATGAATTCAGACTCTATAGCATAGCTCACTTCTGTGTCAGGGCTCTTATCATAGGGGTGGATGGACCTGATCCTAAAAATCCCTTTTGGCTGGGAAACTGTCTCATTAAGTATGGAACCGTCCTCTTGGGGTCCTAACCCTGGTATTCTACCTATTATGGTGTTAGTCAACTCATCGGAATGGTGCCTTTCGTCAATGGCCATAGCTATTGTCATGTCTTTCTGAATGGTTATTGGGTTAGATGTCAGGTTATCTATCAATACTTTACATTTGTTTTGGTTAGTAGTTACAATTGGTACGTATTGGTTCGTTAGTCCTGTCTGGCATACATCGTCGTTCATCATTATAATAGCTTCATTACCTTCATGCATTATTTGGCCTGTCTTTATTCTTAGATGAAGTGTTACTTGTCTAGTGTTAGCTGGAATCTCTGTCTCTCTGTCCGTCACCATCTCCACTGCATAAGGAGTCATCTGGTTTGCTTGGAAAGCCTGTGTATTATCCCAAAAGGCCTTGGGGTTATCTCCACATCTGGACCAGAACTTATGGTTCATCAAGTCAATAAATGCGTGGTAACGGTTTAGTATATCGTTTGCCAAATAAGCCTTGTGTTCTGCCCCCTTTACAATAAGGACATTATGGTCTACCTTTTTGCTCCCAATCTGTATAGTTATCATGGTTCTACCAATTATTTCGTTATCACATTCAATTTTGTCATGACTCGACATGGACTTCCCATCAACTTGGCAAAATGGAATTTTATTTAGTTCCAACAATTCTATATATAGTTCTTCACTTATGAAGCTTCGCTCATGCGTTAGTAACAGTTTGGCTAAGATTACCGGGTATGTGCCACACATAGTTACGGGTACAAAGTGATCTTCTCCCTTTTGTATGATCTCTTCAATTATACTAGTTTCCCTTCTATTTCGCTCATCCACATGGTAATAAAACCTAAGACAGTTATCTTCTAACGCAGTTAACCATTTTTTCTCATCGCTAAGTTTTATCACCACGTGCCCCGGACCTTTGCGGACCTCGGAGTCAGTCGTATCTATTCCTATTTCGGTCATCTCAGGGACCTGGCTGTTCCTTAAATGTACCTCCCAAGCGTTAGAACGCCTCTCTACCAGATGCGTGGCCTGACCGGGCCTTACATTGTTTAGCTTATCAATAGGGATGGGCCTTTTTACCTGGGCCCATAGTATCTTGTTCAGGTAATCAATTAGTGGTGACAACCTTATCAAACAGTCCCCTCCAATAATGACACCAGCCCCAGGAATATCAACTATGGTAACAGGTTGGGTCATGCGGTATTTTCCAAAGCTTAAAGTTATCTCTGAGTGTCCCACTATGGGAACTTCTGCACCATTAAAGTTTTGTAAAATACCTTTGGGTTCTGTGACCTTCATCTTATCTCTTTCACTCTTCTCAGCGTTCAACACCTCATATACTTCTTGGGATACCAACGTGGCTTCTGAACCAGAATCTAAAAGTGCATGAATCACCCATTGTTCCTGCATCACCACTGGCGCATAAGGCCTATCATTTACAACCTTTAGTTCACATGCAAAGTAGGAGTTACTAATCATTTCTTGCTTCACCTTTGTAATCTCCTGTTTTTTCTTTTTGTCATCACTCTTGGTCTGGATGCTTGCACAGGGGAAGACCCTGGCAGCAGCCATTGCTACATTATTTATCTCAGTCAGAGCGCAGGAGCGCTTTGCCTGTTTCTCCTCCACATCACATATTTCGCTTTTCATGATACCGATAGCCATTTCCACTATTCCATTCTCAGGATTTGTAACCATTGCATTATCCACCTTTGTTTGCTGTACCTTATCCACCGTTATCGTTAAGCCTTGGTTATTATTCGTGTTGGGGGGCGACTGCCCTCCGCACGTGTCTGTAATTATTTTATCAATACTAGCAGTTTCTTGCACAATAACATTAACATCGTTAGCATTTATTTTATGTTGTTCGCCCTCTGCTGGCGTTTTGTTTTTCGCCATTTCACGCAGCTTCCTGGCGATCATATTGTCGTGACCTTCTTGCAATTTGCGTATTCGTACGGAATTATAGGCCGCCATTATGGGTTCAATTATTTTGCTTAATTGTTGGTCACTATTATACGTCTGGCCTGGTAGTTTAACGTCATCCCGGACGCCGTCATTATTTTGGGTCTGCGCCTGCGTGGGCACCCCAGAACTGGCTATGGTTATCTCTATATTACTTGGGTCCTTGTTAGATTTATTTTTCCTAGGAGGTCGCTGCTCCTTTGGCTGCTCGTAGCGCATGGGTGGCCTATGATTTTGCTCAAAGCTTTTTATTGTATTCAAGAGGGGTTCCACTGGATTCCCTCCTGCATTGTGGTTTTGGTCTGCTTTAAATGCATCATTTGGGTTATCTTGGTTCGGTTGTATTATTCCCCCCCCCTTTTGGTTATGGGAGGCTGGGGTGTCTTTATTTTGCTGGCCCACCGTTTCTGGAGTCGGGACACTGTTTTTATTTTCCTTACTATGGCATCTGACCACCTCCGCATAAGAGGGTTTGTTAAAGTTTTTTACATTACCTAGTCAATTCTGAGTTTCGGCTGCCACCTGCACAGCCTGTCTCTGCTGGGCTTGCAGTGCCATTTGGTGATTGTACAGCATTTCCGCCAGGTGGTCCATAGTTTTTTCCACCTTGGCCATCCTTTCATCGTTCTTTTCAGAGTACCTAACGTACCCCTGGCCCCCTTGGTTGGAGTTATAGTTCTGCCGCTGCTGGCCTCCTTGGTACGGGGCATTTCCCTGTCTCTGCTCGTAGCCATTTCTTTCATCCCTCTGATGGGGTTGTGATGGACTCTGGCGTCCCCCTTGGGGCTGTCCCCGGTGCCTATCCTCACCAGAGGACTGGTCACTCCTGTCCTTGGCTCTATATCTATAACCTTTTATTGGCCGGGTCCCAGTGTAATTCCGGGACACGTAATAATCTACCCCCAGGTCTCTTCCAATCCCTAGGTCGTTGGGGTCCCTTCTCTGCTGGTTGCCAGCGTCCTGTTGGTAGTTTTCCCTGGGTTTTTGTTCCTGTTTCTGCTGGTTATTTTTGTCCTCCTTCTGCCTATTTGGTTTGCCAGACTCAAATGGCAATTGGTCTTTCTGAGAAGAAATCTCTGATATCTTCTTTTCTTGTTGGTACTGCTTTTTGTATATTTTGTCAGGCTCTACCGTCCGGCTGACATCATAAATTGATTTAGCTTGCTCCAGGATCCACTGGCTGGATCTCTTGTCGTTGTAGCTCCCCGCCATGTGTGCCTTTGTAGATTCAGGCAGACCGTGAAACAGAGTCCGCCTGAATTCTTCAGACTCGGCATCCACCACGGTGTAAACCTGGGCAAACGCCTTTTTAAGCTCGTGTAAGAACTCCCGGGGGTTCTGGTTAGGTTGGCACTTCATGGCCAGCGCGTGCAATAATGCCTCGTGCTTGTTACGGTGCGTGCTGAAGTTTTTTATCACTTCAGCCCTAAACTTGCACCATTCAGGGTAACTCTCTCCATCTATTTCCAAGAAGAACGCTTGAAGCTTGTCTTCAAACGTCCATGGTAAATATTTAATGAGCTCCTCGCTAGTTGTCATACCCAGTGTCTTCATCAGACGCTCAAACAGGATTATATGCTCAAGGATGTTCACTGTTCCGCCCTTCCTAAACTTTGAAATCATTTGATTAATGGTTTTTACCGATTTGGGGAACTCATCCCTTCTATCCTTGGGGACTTCACCTCCTAACCGGGCTTCACCCTTGGTTTTCTTCCTCCTCATCTCATGCAACAGGCCCCACGACGGCTCCGTATCGCCATGAGATGAATTTTGTCCCGTGGTTTTTATGGCGCCCAATTGCCTCCTAATTTTTAGCAACTGTAGGGCCTCCACTCTTCTATCCTCCCCCTCGGTGTCGGATCCAGTCCCTGACTCCTGGGTTTGGCTAGCTCTATTTCTCCTTGTATCCAGGTTATTATTAGTACTCTCTACTGTTTCTTGCCCTCTGCCCATAGTCCTTTTCTGAATCCGCGCGGACTCTGGGATTGGGTCTCTAGCAGTGGGACGCTCATTTGCCCCATAGTTAGTAGGGAGTGCGTCAGGTAACCCTTGGTACCTGAGTACGTGTGGGGCATAAGGTGCCCTGTTTTCTTTCTCACTCTCAGTACATTCCGTATGTGACTTTCCCCTTTGGTCCCTACGCCTGCGGGGTCTTTCTACCAGCGTGAAACTCATATCCTCTACCTGTCGGTTTAACTCGTCCAGTGCTGCTTTCTGCATCTCAAATCTCTGCAGCATTACTGCTGCTTCTTTCCTGGCCTTTGCCAGTTCAGTTCGGGCATCCGCGTATGCCTCCTCCTGTTCCTCTCGGGTTTCTAGGGCCTGGAGTAACTTTTGCTCTATCGCCTTGTGGCTGCTCCTCGTTTGGGCGAGCCTCTCACTACATGTTTTGTTCGCTGCCTCCAATGCCAGTCTCTCCCTAGTCGCGCCCTCGGCATTTTCTTGCAGCTCCTGCTTGAGCTTGGCAATATCCTCGCTCAATTCTTGAATCCTTTCCTCACTTTGGGTGTCCGCAGTGCACCTGCTGTGTGCGTCCTTGAACCTTTTTAGCTGCGTGATCAGTTCCTCTCTCTTCGTGTTCTGCGCCTGTCTGATCACGTCTTCCTTCTTTAAATCCCCTATCTCAGCCTGTAGCTCTCCTATTTTGGTGATGTTTCTATTTTTGATTATAGTGATTTCGTGTATCTTGGCCCTTAACCTGTTTTCAGTAGCTTCCCAGTTTTCCTCAGTGAGGGCGTATTGGGTGAGCTTTTCTGCCAGCTCTGCGAGCTGGGTGTTAAGGGTTGCAATTTTTAGCGCAGCCTCGCCGCTGCTACTCTTTTCAGCAAATAGTTCCTTATCATGCTCAGTTCTTTCACTGGCAATTATTTTCTTAGCGGTTGCTAACTCTAGATTTAGTTCATTAATCTCTGTTAATTTTATCTCTAGCATGCCTCCTATTCTGTCTCTGTCCACCTCTACCTCACTTAGTTCTGCGTGGACAGTCTCCATATTGTTAAGTTTAGTTTCCAGGCTCTCCTGGAGCTTGGAGTGCGCAAACCACAACGCGCCGGCCAATTTCTGGACCGCGCGCGCCTCGTGGAGCGCGTCCGAATCATGTAATTCCTGCATAACTCCTGCTAGGTACCCTGTCCTGTGGAGGGTGTCCTCTTCAGTGTGCGCAATGAGATCGGTCAACTGCTGCTCCCATTGTCCCATATCTAGTAATTTGGTCCCTGACCATTCAAACAGTTTTGCAATGGTATGCTTTATCAATTCTGGCATAGTTATTTGGCTAGTCATTTTTCTAGTTATGCTATTTATTTTAGGTATATCTGTAACGCGGTTTTGTTTAATGTAATTTTTGGGTAGCGCTATACAATTTTGTGTCTCAGTAGACCTGGCGATATAATCGCTAGGCACCGATCTCCCTTTCTATTTCCTAATTTTAGGCTGCTAATCTCGGTGCTGGAACCTCCAAATAATATGTGGGATAGTACTGGTATGGCTGGCACGGTGGGCTTCCGCTTACCTGCAGAGCGCTAGTGCCCTGAGCCCGTGGCCTGAGTACTTGGATAGGAGCACTGAGAACACCCCTATATTCCCGTTTTTGTATTATATATATGTATTCCTGGTGTATACAGAACAAAGCAAACAATCTCACACAGTCATTGGCTATACACATATACCCCCCAAAATGCAATAACTGGCACGTGGTATCACCTTTGCTGTAATGGGAGCTCTGCCCGTCCTTTCACCTGTGTAATGTAACAGATATCTAAGTTCGATTAGCGTAGTAGGGGTTTCGATCTCAGAGATACAATTGTAAATACTTAGTAAGCTGTTAGACGACACTCGCTTGTACTATTTTGGTAGTTTTATTCTCAGTATATAAATATGTTTCGTCATAATTGTACATACCAATCAATCAAGTCCGCGGGCCTCTGAAATCCCACTACAAGTACCCGTCTAACAAGTATCACTTAGTACTTCTCGCGCTAACCTTTTGTCGAATGTTACCGTTTGTTTAGTAGCTGGAACGTGCAGCGCTGTTGCTGGCACGCGCTCGTGTGTCATATATTAAAATAAGATTCACCCACGTATACTTTCGTACATAGTCCTCTCCGTATTCTTCCTATCCGTGCGCGCCGCGTTGCACTGTCTAAAGTGCACTCCCTCCCCCAGGCTTACCAACCTATTATGGGAAAAAGCTATGGGCGACCCGCGTACATTCGGTACTTTACAATATAACAGTATCCAGTTTTGCTCGTGCGTTGTACAATGCTAACTCTAGTTAATACATAAACAGATACTTTTCTCGGGCTAGACCCGCACTCACGCTCAAACAAATTATAAGACTTTCGACATACAGTTTACTCCGTGGAATGTAACAGTTACTATGACGGTGTCCTGTTAACTTGTTACTGCATGGATTAGGTTATACAAAACGATATTATTTCTAATGTATCCTCGCATAGACCGCGAGCCTTGTTACTTCAAGTATTCTACTGTTCGAATCTGGTAACACAAAACAATATTCTTTCTAATACAGTATACAGTTGTGCCGCGTGCGGCGCCCTATTATAATCACCTGGGACGTCTGCTCGGCTGCGAGGACCTCTCTGCTACCGCATCGGGACCTCCGTCTGCGCGCTCGCGTTCCCTGCCTCGTCTCTCTATCTGGTGCCGCGTGCGTCTTTCCCTGCTTCTTCTCTGCGTTGTATTCGCTGCTACCCCGCGTGGCTGCGTTTCTTCTTAGGACTTCGTTTCTCTTCTGCTGGGTTCAAAGTGGGACCAGCGAATTAGGACTTAGAATTAGGATTTCTTCTCTCTTCTGCTGGGTTCAAAGTGGGACCAGCGAATTAGGACTGAGAATTAGGATTTCTTCTTAGGGCTTGTCAGTTTGTTTTCTTCTGTGGTTCTGGTTGTGAGGTTATCTTCTTCTCTTGGTTGGGGGTAAAGGTATCTTCCCCTGTTGGGTGGAGGTGACTGCTCTTCACCTGTTGAAAATTGCTCTGTCCTCTTCCTCACCAAAATCTGACTGTCTTCTTTCCCTCTCTCGCTATTTTTGTCTTGCAACCCTGCCTTCTGTTGCTGTTTGAATTTTCTCCCTGTGATTGGTCACATTTGTTTTTCTCCTCCTCATTGGCTACATGGTTTGAATCTGCTCCCTGTGTTCACCTTCAGAACTGGCTGGGACTGGTTTTGCCATGTTCACTTCTACAGTGCCTCCAGGCTCCGGCCCCCTGGTGATGTCTGGTCCCGGGGCTCCTTGCCTTGGCTTTGAGTCGTTTAGCATATTCATGCCCGTTGATGGCCCCTTGATGGCCGTCATTATCCTTGCTTTAGGTTTGCTCTGCTCTCTGCAAGAGTACCTCTGACTGTGCCTCTTCCACTGGCAGGCAGCTGTTGAAACTTCTTGGTTCACCCTCCCCGGGTTACATGCGAACTTCTGGCTGGCCTGGCACATTTAGCGTTTTCTTGGAACTTTCTTTTTAGCGAATTGTCATTTCTTGGAATGATTGCATTTTGTTTTACGAAATCTCATGATGCGTCCTTTTTCATTTACCACGCCGTATTAGTTTTTCTTGGGGGGGGGCAGCTGGGTTTTCTTCCTACCACACCTGACCTCCTCAATTATATTATGCACGCGTGGACATTACCTTTTTCCCTGACTCGCGCAATTTATACTAGCATTCCTCTTTTCAGTGCTATCAATGTGTTTCTGTTATCTTTCCGTGGTATTCTAAGGATGTCCCTGTTCTTATGCTTTCCATTTCTTCTATACTTCGCCTATCTTTTTCGGGTGCCATTACCTTACCTAGCTTTCCTGAGTCCGACTCAGGTAACGTAATCCCTCAATTACTAATGTGGTAAAATTTACGTGTGTGTTATCTGGCTTTTTCTGCAGTGACCCCCCTTAGTGGATATGTGCCTTACACGCCTAGGTAGCTCGGAGGTCTCGACAGCCTGCAGTATTACATTAAATTATCATGTAGTTTTCTTTCGGAAATTTTATATTGCAAAATCATGTTACATATATCACGTCACTCACACCATTCACACCTATCAATGTCGTGTGGCGTACACCTGGGTGTAGCTATTTATTTTACCCCTAAATCCGTCTCACATGTCCCCCTTTTCGCGTGATCGCAAATAAAG
>JAWWMG010000061.1:0-10839 GCA_035048385.1 Plethodon glutinosus
GCGCCTCTGGACAGTGAGGAGGAAGGGCAGATCCCTGAGGATGACTGGGAGCCCGAGATTCCGCGAGCGAAGCCTATTTTCATCCCCATCCCGTCACTACCTGATGACCCTGCTCAGTTTGTGGGACTGCTTTCACGACTAAGTTCAAGATCCCCCTGCCGCAGGAGGAAGGCCCATCCAGCTTCCTTCTGGACAAGCTGGCTCCTGCAATGAGGTCTCTGACCAACATTCCTATGGATCCCCTGCTATGGCAAAAGGGCTTGGAACTGCTGAAGACCCCCTGCCACTGTCCCTACAACAGCACCCCAGCAGGAGAAGTAGTTCCACGCACCCACCTCGGACCCGGTGTGCCTCCGCCTGACTCAGTCATTGTGTCCACGGCACTTCAGAAAGGCCCGTCTGCATCCTCTGTGTCTGCTACTTCAGTGCCCCACGACAAGGAGAACCGGCTCATGGACTCAGTGGGCAAGAAGGTGCGCGCTAAGGCTTCCCTGGCGGTGAGGACGGCCAATACCACAGCGGTTTTGGCCCCTATACGACAGGGACATCTGGGACAGCTGGGAGGAGCTGCTCCCTTTCCTTCCGGATGACAAGCAGCAGATCGCTGAGAACCTGCTGGAGGAGGGGCGAGTGTGTGCCAACCACACACTGAAGACAGTGTTGGATTCTGTGGACAAGGGCTTCAGCTCCATGGGGCAAACAGAGTAGCCAAAGAGTGGACAGGAACATATCGAGCACAAACCATTAGGAAGAAACCGGAAACAATCTTTTCCCAAGAAACCAATACAACGTGCAAGAGCAGCAGAATGTTCCGTCTAGACTGTAGCTCGAAAAATAAACTGCTCTGCAACAGAGTGAAAGCCACAAGGATTCGGGGAGCTTGCGCTCTGAGAATCGTAATGGGGGAACAGTGCGCATTTATGTACACTTTGCTAGTACATGGGATTGGACTAGGTAAAAATGTTTTACAAGGATTTCCTGCAGCTATCGAATATTGGTCAATGAATAAAGGAAAACTTTCTGGAGATCTCTTGAAAGAACTAATTATACGCTATAAAACACACAAATAGGCTACACATCCATTTGAGTATAGTGAAAATGCAACATTAAGACTTACAAATTGGCACATTTTAATCTGAATTAAGATGAATGGATTGCTTTCTTGGGCCCACCAAGGAAAACCTGCAATTCAGACACTCATTTGTAAGAAAACATACTGTATATTGTTGCCTCTGAAGAAGGGTTGACAATGGTCTAATGACTACCTAATTGTTGCCCTTGATCAGCAGTACAGATCCTGGTGGGGCTTTCCTACGTGCTGCTGTGCTACATGTTTGTTCATTGTTTGCTTTCTTATGACTACTGTAGAATGATTGTCACAGCTGGTTCATGTGGTGACTCCTTAATGGAAGTGGGGGGCATATTTATCTGAATTTCACCAATAACTGATGTACCATGTATTGGTGTGGGAGTGCACAAAAGCAAACTGTTTGTAGGACCCATAAACATCACAAAATGACTTTGTGGCATGTATTAATTCACTTTGGATCAATATCCACTGTCCAATATCCACTCTATGGTCAAATGCACATTTCTGTACTGTACCCCCTCCAATCTTCACCAAGCAGATAAAGCTGCAAGTGCAGGTGCATGGGAAGGTCAAGTGGGCACCTTGCAGTATGATTAGACATTACTGTAGCTGAAATTGACTCTTGACTGTCACATGCCTGAATCTTCTTCCTCTTCTGCCCCTTCCCACATTCACCCAACTTCCTAGCACTATGCTCTCATTCAGCTACATGCTCTGCCACCTCCAGCCCCAACAGATGCCCATGGCAGATTGTGGTATTGTCGACACTGAGACCATTGAAACTTGAGCACTGAGCTATTGGTATTCTAAACAATAAGACAATAAGAAGGGTTTTGGCTATCTCCATCTCCTGCCAATTCTTTTCCCCTGCCCATTTGAGCTACAATATGAACGTGAAGACCGGCCCCAACATTCCATGTGAAACGTAATGCAACCTACATTGTCAATTTCTCATAATAACTTGCACAATAGCAAGCATTAGTAGATTGTGCATATGTTGTGCAGATTACACAGGGCATAGTGACATCTATTAGCAGAGACCTGAGCTGCATGCAGTGGCCAACATGCTGAATTGTGCAATATGTATATTTACCACAACCCACATGCCCAAAAAACTATTTTGCAAATTCCATGAATATACACGTACTGTACTTTGGCTGTGTAAAACAGCACGTTGCCAATTTGCAGTGTACAGTGTAATGCGCTGAACTACCGTATGCACACTGTAACACCCTACACCACAAGTCTTGCAAATCTACCATCTGATAGCGATTGCCATGAATTACCCTCAGCGTTCATTCTTGAACTGTTGCATGGGACTTCTTGCAGCTCTTTGTATGTATGGTCGCTCTGTTGACTAATTTTTGTGGCTGTCTTGTGACAGTTCACATTGTAGTATCACAGAAATTGAATTTATTAACTTCATAGTAAAGCTCTGCCCCTAGGTGGAAGGCTTTCATGCCAAGTGCACCATTTTTACCAGAATGATTAGGAACAATTTCTATATTGCACACTGCTGTACTGATATGCAGTTCAAACAGATACAGAATTACAATAGGATGTACCTACAGACAGCCCCCTTTCACTCCTGTTCACTCCCTCGATGACTACAGTATTCTCTTGCTCTGTTACAAAGGAACTCTTCCTTCCTTGTAGGACAAGCAAAGTGTTTCAGTCGACAGTAGACTTGCAGAGACACCAGGGCCCCGATTTTAATGGGGGCATTAGTCATCGAATATGGAGCTAACATTGGTAATTGCAGATTCGATGACTAACACGCATCATCCCAATTTTGATTGGGATGATGTGTGAGTCAGAGCCATTCTCTGTGCACCAGGTCAAACCTGTCACACAGAGAATGGCGCTGTCAAGATGTCTGCGGGACACTGCCCTTATCAGGCTGATCGTCTTACAGGAGCAGGTAAAAGACGGCCGTGCAACTGGGCTGGGGCCTCCACAAAGCCTCCGGAGGTGGGCAAGCGGTCTGGTCTGTGTTCGATGAGTGTAGTGTTGACCCTGTGGTGGTCCCCCTGATAGACACGGGGAAGCACAATGGGCTTGCCTGCACACTGCACACCCACCGCTGACCATTGTAAAGGCCGTTTTAAAGGCTTTGTGGGGGCCCCAGCCCAGTTACATGGGTGTCCTTTACCCACACTTGTAAGAAGACCAGCATATGGTGATTGTCCCGCAGATATCTTGACAGATTGAAAAGCAACCCTTCTCCTCCTGAGAATCTGGCACCTGATCCAGCAGTAGACATACAGGCTGCACCAGTATTGTCGGTGCCCATAGCTGTCCTTGCCACGTTGGAGCAGCGGTTCAATCTGCTGGCGATGGAGAACCAGCATCTCACCAAGTGTGTCACCCAATTCCAAATGTTGGTCGATTTGGGAGCAGTAATGGCCTCTGGAAAAAAGGTACCTGTGCCCCTGCCCATACCGGAGAGGTATTGCAGAAACCCCGACCACTTCCAGTCCTTCATAAACTAATGTGAGATATCGTATCTCTACAAGACGCATGCGTTCGCCTCTGACCAGGAGAAACTTGCCTTCATCCTGGCTAATTTGACTGGGGATGCTGCAATCTGGGCCACCCCAAACATCACCCAAAAGCTACCACTCCTATCCAACTATCCTGTCTTTATGCGAGAGTTCAGGACAATGTTCATCGAATGACATGGCTGGCACAACCGGGAGGCTGAACTTTTGACCTTGCATGAAGGCTCTAAGGATGTACGCCATGACATTGCTAATTTCAGACATTTTGTCAGTGAGACCAAATGGAATGAGGCAGCCCAGGGCTTGTCACAAGAGCTGCTGGATGACCATGTGCATACAGAGGTACCCTACCCTGTTTAATTAATCTTGTTCTATGGCTGGATGATCGCTTAGCAGAACAGAAATCAAGGAAATGAGCCCTGTAGGGCGATGACCTGCTGTCAAACCAGCCTTTCCCATGGTCAGTCCTCAAGTGCGATCCCTCAGCCCTCCGTTGGAGTCTATGGAAGTGGGGTTGAGCAGTCGTCCACCCCTAACCGTGGAGGAAAGGCAGTGACATCACCAAAGCCTGTTGTGCCTGTATTGTGGGGCAAAAGAGAATTTAATAAAGGATTGTCCAATCAGGCTCCCAGTAAAAGGAAGGGTTCACCCTTAGTGGGGACTATGGGTGTGAGCCTTACCCCATTTTCCAGTCCCTGTTGGATTGCTTTGTGGCTGTCGGGGCAGCACTTTTGGGTTCATGGGGGAAATGTCCTCTGTCCCTGCCAGGATGGATTTGGGCACAGCAGGCAACTTCATCAATTAGGCCGATGCCACCGTGTATCAGATACCCCATGTAGAAAAGGCAATCCAAATCCATGTCCGATCAGTAGACGGAAGACCATTGTGCTCTGGCCTCATCACACAGGAAACTTCAGTGATACACATGGCTGTTGGAGCCCATGAAGAAGACCTACACTTCAACATTATCTCTGAACCGAATTTCAGAGTGATTTTTGGCTTACCTTGGCTAGAAACACATGATCCTGACATCAGGTTGTGAACCAGGACTATCACGTTCTCCTCTGTGAGGTCTCAGGTCTCCTGCTGTTGGATTTTGGATTACCAAGAATCTGGCCTCTCTTCTGTCTGGCCTCCTTCATCACAACTGTCTATCGCAGCTGTGGAAGTACCCCCAGTGCATGCGGACTACAGCGATGAGTTCTCTGAAATATTGGCTGAGTGCCTCCTGCCACAGAGGAAACACGACTGTGCCATTGAATTGAAACCAGGGTCTACTCCTGTTTCCAGCAAGATCTATCTACTTTTTTTTTTTATTACCAATTGTCTTTATTTGAGCAAATTAATGCAATACAAAGACATAACACAAAATAATTCAACAGTAAATACAATCAATGCAAAGCTAAACCTTTACGTTTAAAGGAAAATTTAAGAAACAAATAAATACGGACTATAAACGAATGGTCACATTCATTAAAAATGTCCATGAAAATGTCATTGGAAGATTTGGTCCAATATGCACTGATCCATTGTGATCTAAGATCCGATAGTCCAACACAATCCATTAAAATATGCTCTATATCATCCAGTGGAGCTTTACACAAATTGCAGCTATAGGATAGCCCGTCGTTTTTCTTCCAGTGGCTTGTATAAGCTAAGGTAGGTAAAATCCCCAGCCTAAATTTTTGCCAAATTCTTCTTATTCTATTGGGTTCACATACAAACAAATATTCAGAACAATCTCCTTTGGTTTTGTATAACATGAACTTCGTTAACGTCTGTAGTTTGGAACAATATATACGACAATCAGAAAAATGGTAGGCCCACAACATCTCTTTCATAATTCCCAGCGACGGTAATAGTAAAAAAGTGTCTAGGTTGCAGTTTGCCGACATGAGTGGAAAATATTTCGCTAGTGCCAACTTGATATTCTTTATGAATTTGTAGCCGGGGGATTTAGATTGAAAAGCATCCGATATACAACATTTAGCCAATGTATTTTTTAGCAATTTTAACGATATATTTTAGTAGTCTTAAGTCAACAACAGCTTTCAATGGGCCTATATTGAGTTCCAAGTTGAGAGCCTGCATGGGAGTTGCTTTAGGGAGCTGTAATACACGTTTCCAATACCAGCCCTCCCAAACATGCAGTTTACTATATATGAGACAACCCCAAACGATCACCCCACATAGGATAGAGCCTACCCATTTAGCTTGATAAAGGCTCAATAGGGTGGAGATACCAGAAGTGATAAAGTTAAACTGTAGTTTGTTGATAGCACTACAAAGGTTCTTGGCTTTTAGCTCAGATGTGGAAATATGAGTACCCCATAAGTTTTTATTCGAAATTGTAAGTCCCAAGTAGACAAATTCAGATACCGTCACAATAGGCCCTTTGCTGATGCTCCAGTGTGTCTTACACAGCTTGCGAGACCCAAATACCATTGCCTTAATCTTTTTTTGGTTAATTTTCAAAGAATTAATCGTACAATATTTGTCTAATAAAGTTAACGAGCATTGGAGACCTTTTGGGCATAAGTCGAAGATCACCATATCGTCGGCAAAGCAAATTAATTGCAATGATTGGCCTCCCATCTTTGGGGGAAAAGACTTGTCATTGGCCAGAAAGTAGGGAAGGTCTGCTATAAAGAGACTGAAGAGCAGGGGTGCCAATACACACCCCTGCTTGAGTCCATTGTTTGTGTTAATCCTTCTGGTTAAGCTATTTTCTGGATTCCACCTAACCTGGACCCATGTTTGACTGTATAATAAATACATGGCCTTTACAAGAGAGAAAGGAACACCCATCTTCAGCAGCTTTTGCCAAAGAAGAGATCGCGGTATACAGTCAAAGGCCTTTTCCAAGTCGACAAACACACCGTAGAGGGGGACCCCCCTCTGAACGGTGTATTTGTCGACAAGGAGATCGAGAACAATACAATTGTCAACTGTACCCACTCCACGTTGAAATCCCGTCTGGGTTATTGGGACAGCAGAATTCGCCTCACACCATAGTGTCAACTCCTGTAGCAATATTTTAGCAAAAAGTTTGCCAGGGGTATCGAGCAGAGCTAGCAAACGATAGTTGCCCGGCTCTGCTCGATTGCCCTTTTAAAAGAGAGGGAAAAGAATAGACCCTTTCCAAGAGTCGGGGATTACACTGAAGCGAAAAGAATACAGTAATACCGGTTTTAGAATTTTAGCCCATTTATGTGTATTGGCTTTAATACATAACGGCGGAATGGTATCAGGTCCAGCCGCTCTAGAATTTTTCAATGATGATATTAAATTAGCCACACCCTTTACAGTGACCTCTAACACACTCCTACTATTTGAACGAACATTAGAATTTTCGGCAAGGGATTTGTAGGAATCAGTTGTGTATAATTTGGAGACAAACACAACCCAAGAATTAGATGTTACGCTTGCCTCAATATTTCTTGTATTAGCAAAGGACGGCAAAAAAAGGGAATTGATCTGTTGCCAGAAAAATTTAGTATCCCCACTGAGCAATGAGCATTCTATACGAAATCCTAATTCTCTCTGAAATAATTTCTTTTTAGTGGCAACTAGAGAATGGTATTGTTTCCACTTGGCCAAGTAAGTTGCCCTATCCGTTTTAGTCACCGAATTCCATACTTCCCTTTTGGCTCTTTTGCAGGCTGCATCGAACCACGGCTTGTTTTTGTTATTAACTACAGGATCAGAAGAAAATTTTTTCAAGTCGGTGCTATTTGGGGTTAGTGATTTGGAAATTTCCTGTATGAAAAAATTATAATTCACAATGGGATTTGAGCAAGATAGACTCTGCGCTTCCAACGCCATATTTAAAACATTGTGATGGGCCCAGCTGTTTAATCTAGACAAATTGACTCTACAATTGTTTTTAATTATCGTATCATGAGTAAAGCCATTTCTTTTCGAATATGTTGGTAGAGAGTAAGTAGATAATTTCAGTGCCAACTGGGCATGATCACTTGAGCCCCTCCATAACATATCAAGAGAGTTAGCCATGATGAAATTAGACGCATTGATAAATACGTAATCAATTGTGGACTGGGAACGACCTCTTCTAAAGGTAGGAGTCATACTTGAAGAGCCTGGCAACAGGCCGTTAAGTAAAATTAATTCCCCCGCCAGAAGAATATCCAACAATCTATTAGCTTAGGGTGTAAGTTGAAATATATTATGGCCATCCTCTAACATTCTTTCTTGCATCCCCCAGCTAGTGAGGAGTTCCGTTTCTTTACACCATAACCCAAGAAGCTTGGAGTTTAGATCACCGCCGCCCACCACTATATCATTAGGAAATCTAAACAAGATATTGGTAAGTAATTGGTCTATGTCATCCAAAAAAGGTTTTCCTTTGTTAAAACTCAATAGTTGTGGTCGAAGATAAAAATTACAAATTAACATGTAAGGTTGTGGGCTCAATGGAGGTAATTTAACCCGAATGATTAATATCCCTGGTAAATCCGACCATGTCTCAATCACTTGCCACCCATTAGAAATATTTAAAAAGATGGCTACACCACCCATATGGTGCCCTTTGGCAGAGAGGTCGGCATACTGGTGTATCAATTGAAACCCATCTAAAATAACATCAGTTCGTAACCATGTTTCTTGAAGTAGAATCACATTCGCATTTTGAAAGTCTGGCCACAAGGGAGAGTCCAACAATCTACATAATCCCGCACAATTCCAGCTAATCAATGATAATTGAGAGCAAGGGTCAAATGCTGGAAACAGAACTCAACATAGTATCATTGTAGTTAGGCAGAACAGGTTTAAAGAATGGGATTCAATACACTCCTTTGAAGCTTTAACATTCTGCGTGTCATTATAAAGAACCGATTTTGTGCATCTCTTCTTCTGCACCTGACAGTTAGAAGTGCCAGAGAATATTTCTGGAGATTTTCTCTTGGGGGTGGAGGTATTGTTGTAACCACTTGACTCAGATAGAGATTGAGCTTCATCCAAAGCAACAGAGGTGCTGTTTGAGGAATTGGTAATATCACTTTCCGAAGTAGACTGTAGCAAGGAGTGCTTCGTGCTAGAAATTAGCACCTGGCCCAAGTCAAGACCCCTAGATAGCAGAAATTTTCTTTGGGACCAGAAGAGAGTTTTTATGTAATTGTCTGCAAAGGTAATTCTTGTGTAGGCTTTACCAGATGGAAAATAAATGAAGTGGAAAGCCTTAATGTCGGATTTCTCTATCATACGTAATGACGGATGAAGCTTAACTAATGCCAGGAGAGAAGATAAGTTGAAGGATTTCCTAAGGAATCCATCCTCCTCTGGAAAGATAGGAATGAAGTACAATGAGACAGGACAGTGCTTTGGGTTTTTGGAAACTTTGGCTATTTTTTTGCTTTTCCTTTGAATAGTTGCTGTGCCATTTGGTGCACTCGATTTATCGCGTATAAACTTTCCATGATTAGATTGAATACCCTGGGGCATATTTGATGGACAAAAATTTGAGGCCATGGGATTTAAGGATATCGTATGGTGAGAGTTAGATAGTGGAGGTATTGGAGCAGACACATCATCTTGCAAGGCATAATGAGTCTCGACCACAGGATCTGGAAGGATCTGGGGAATTGAATCAGCAGCTGCAACAGCGCCATTCGCAAGGACAGAATTGGACACATTCTTCACACTTCGAGGGGCAATAGATAATTTGGCCAAAGATTTATCTATCAATTGTAATTGTAGAAATATTCTTTGGGTTTCTTTCAAGTTTTGTACTTTGATGGAATGTTCAGATTTAAGCTCAGAGGATAGCATTTTAACTTCAGACAGAGCTAAATTCACAGTGCCACATATATTTTTCAGCTCTCCGTTAGTCAGTGAAGCATTTTTTGATATGACTGTCTTGAGATCGCTTATTGTTGATTGTAAATCGGAGATGGAGGATCTTTGATTCGATAATGTATCCGTCATGGTAGTTAGGGCATTAGCCATACAGCCAATAACTCTCAATTGTTCGACCCATTCTTCTTTAGAAATGTGAAAAGCTTCGTTTTCAGGCTGATAAGGAGGCAGAGTTGATCTATCTTTAGAGAATGGAGAGCGCTCCAAATTCTCTTCATTGAGTATAGACAAATTAGCTGAGACTGATAGATTTACATTACGTGGTAAACTTGTTGGAGTTGAACCAATTTCTTTATTGTGACAAGATATTGCAGGCGTTGATATATTTGGTGACTTTGATGGAGTGGTCGATTTCATTGTGCGAGGAACAGTGGTTGCAGCTGTAACTTGGTTTTCCTCAATAGATAATATGGAATGATCAGAAATGGTATCTGCATTGCCATTGAAGAGTAGAGCATTTTGGCACCTATCTGCATCTAATTCGTTATCTGTTACGGGCAACTCACTTAACATTGGCAAGGAACATTTGCCTGCGGCAATTTCAGGGGAAGCCAATGGAGATGAAATTAATGCTTCTACTTCCATCAGATGGTGATTAGGAGTAGGTGAATGGCTAGTGCTACTCATAGTCATCTTGCTATGTGTAACACCAAAGACGGAGCTAATAAGCGGTTGAACTGGTCGGGTTAGGGTGTCAGAATCAAGTTCGACTTCGTTGGCCGAAATACTCTCACATTTTTTAGGTTGCTTTTTGGATTTTGCCCTAATCGGTGGCATGGTATGAATTTCAAAAGAGTGGAAGACGGCAGCATACACTACTGTTCAGCTGTATCACAGTCAATGCGTCGGTGCGTTGGGAATAAAATAGTTCAATTAATAAGCCTTACCGGTTCTTGCCCCGTATGCCTTTTTTCCGAAGTCGAAGAGCCAAGAGAGACGGCCCTGCCCTGCCTCAGCCTGCCGCTGACAGCCGCAGGACAGCAGACTCAGTGTCTGACTCTGTGCCTGCACTCTGGCCGCTGCGCTCTGGCCGCGAGCTGCAGGTGATTTTATTGCAGCCAGGTGCAGCGATGATACGTCACGAGTCACAGTACGGCAATGGGTTCTGGTTGGAGTAGTCCGTTTGTAATGCCAAAACTCCGTGGCAGATGGAAAACAAAAAGCAAAGCTGGGCTTTTAAACACACGTTGTCGCCAGGTTGACAAACGCGGGGCCTGGGTGCCAAGTTACCCGTGCCCTTAGCAAACCGATAGCAATGAACAGGCTCAGATGCAAAGAAGGATAAGTAGATCACACAAGCCGCAGGACAGCAGACTCAGTGTCTGACTCTGTGCCTGCACTCTGGCCGCTGCGCTCTGGCCGCGAGCTGCAGGT
>JAWWMG010000062.1:0-10800 GCA_035048385.1 Plethodon glutinosus
CCAGTGTCAACTGCGTTATATGGCAATGGAGGAGCAGGTCTCTACAATGAACCAGGGTGTATATAAAATAACAACACCCATATATAAACACGGTTTTAACAGTTCCACCCCAGAGACCAGCTCCACAATTGTCCAGTAGGGGTCGTAAGAGTCATATCCGGTGGCCCCGCTCCGTCCATGAGCGTGGGGCACAATTACGTACGCCTACTATCACTCGTAATATCGTCAGAGTCTTCATCGCCTGCATGTATCTTAGCAAGACGACGGAATTCCATATCAGATACATCATCCAACATTATTAGCTCATGAGATGTTGGTTTAGTACCTGAACACATTCGCAGTACACACTGGGCTATGCATTGTCTAACTATCAGAAACATCAAACATAGAATTATTATCTCAGTGAATAATCTCATAAACCATCCGCTCCATCCTGTTCCAAATATGCTTTTCATCCATTGTGTCACAGCGTCTAAACTGATTGCGTTATCCAAACTGACAGCATGGAAAAGGTCAGCTTGTGATCGTATACTCGCAATGTCGGTACTTAATTCTCCGGATTTGTCAGTTAAGAAGCAGCACGTGACATTTAAAGTGACACAAAGACCACCGGATTTAACAAGAAGAAAATCGATGGCTAACCTGTTTTGATATGTAAATGCTGAAATAGATTTAATCTCCTCCTGTACCATTTCCATGCCATGTGCGGTATGATCAGCAAATCTTTCCATCGCCACAGAAATATTAACCATCGCTGTCTCTAACTCCATTACGCCAAATGATGGAGAAAATACCCTTGCAAATGACCACCAATTCGAGCTGCGGGTCACTAAAGGATTGTCAGAACGGGTCACACGTCGTTTATGACGTAACACCTCTAGTGCGAGTCTCACGGTTCCGAGAGTACAAGTTCCCGACCAATTTCCGGGCAAAGACTTGTATGCACCGTTGCCACACAGGAAGAACCACCCCGGTTTCAATAGAACAGAGGGTTCCGCTTTACCAAATGGCTGGATGCTGGCCAAAAGTACACCAACGGGCGTACCGCTCATAGCTTCCAACAGTTCTGTCCTATTCTTAGAACAGTCACTGGCATTTTCACTTAATGCGCCATAATTTGTAACCCATAGGTTAGTGCTCACAAGAACATGCTGCCAAGAAGTATCATTTGTACACTGAGTTGTATTTTGAGAACCGCTGATGGTGCCATTCAGATCACCAGTTTCATGTATTGATACAGTCACATCGCACTGAGGATAGGATCCAACATTGTGAGTCCCTCGTTCTGAAGCGTAACACAGAGAGGCTTTGTGCGCCACTGTAAACTCGTACGTGCGCGGTGTTCCTACACGGACCGTATTATTTGCAGCCACATTTCCGGATAACCACGCCTCAGGACGCATCGGGTCCGCTTCCAGCGGCATTCCCTGCGATAGGCTGGTAGGTCCAAACACACACACAAAGCAATCTGATAGGTTAGAGGCGCGAGCCGCGATCTGCGTGATGTTGAACACAGCGTTCGTATTCCAGAGCATGCCTCTCATTGTGCACAGACCGTGCATTAAACATATTAATAAAATAGTCAACATGATGTCAAATCAGGTCTGCAAATGCCCACGCAGGAGTATTAGGCTGCTCTTCATACGCGGCTCCCAATTGCCACAATTCACGTGGATTGCGAGCTGGTTCAATGGTGGAACTGAATCTGTATGGTTCTGGTGGAAACGGCAATGACGGTGAAATGTTAGGAGGTTCAGCACTCTGTAACTTAGTGCACAGGGACAATTGTTCTAGAGAGGGGGTAAATAAATCTTCAGTTTGCGTAGATTGCGTAGTTACAAACGTATGCCACCCTCGTCTAGGTTGAAAACCTTTAGCGGAAAGGATAGTATAAGGTGCCAGGGGAACAATCGTGTCCGTAGACTGGTACGTGCGTTCCGAAATATCAATGCACGCACCCATGCACACTCTACATTGGTGGTGTTCAGAAATTACCTGCCAATGTCCGTGGCGTCCCCAACAGCCTGATGCTCCACTACGAGCATTTCCACCCTCTAATGTGGCTCTTTCAATGTCCACACAGTCACAGATACTCACAGGTGCGGAGGAATATTCATGTAAAATTGGTAACTTATTATTCACAACTATGTCTCTTAAACAACTCTGTGGGACTCCCAAGATATCAGTGTTGTCCCCTCTGTCACACACTTCTTTTGGAGCATAGCCTAGCTGACTCGAATGTTGTCCTGATGGGAATTGTACCTTCCAAACATACAGCTCACATCGATTGCACCGTGTCTCACATAAATGGTACGTGCAATACTGTACAATATGTTCATGTTCTAATTGACATAATACACGGTGAGGAGAATACTCAGGAAAAGCATCGTTAGGAAACACAGGACATACTCCCATGTAATTCCAAGATGAACTCAGCTCTTCCTCTGTCAGTACATGACAGGTACATTGAGTAGCGGCATAGTGCATACCATTGCAACAAAGATTTTTGAAATCAAGGTGTGTCAGTGTACGGGACAGCTGCATACCGCTCCCCTTCTGAAAATAACCACTAGAATTCAGGTTCTTGTCGGGAAAATTTTCTTGATCTTCTTTTAGTAACCTTTCTCTCTGGCTGCTGATACCTACTGCTTAACCACAGATTTTCACCAACTTCAATGTAGGTATTCACCCACAAAGGGCTATTGACACTATTTTGTTGCTTCACCAATGGTGTAATCAGAGGAGTTGATTGTACTTTAATTACAGTAGCTAAAGCAGTTTGCAGTAATGGGGTCACCTCAGGTATATTCTCTGTTTGGGTTGTCTGATGTTTGACTAGTCTTGGACATACATTTTTTCTAACCCAATCTCCTATGGTCCAGATAAATCTAGGAGGAGCATTCTCAGGAAACACTGTGCCACGTGGAAAGAGGGCACGATCAACCTCATTTAAATGATGCTCATCCACCTGTAACCAATGGGCATGTTTTACCCAATCCACCCCTATAGGAAACCCTTGTCTTCGTAGATTCAGAGCGTCCACAGGACAATCGCATACGTTGGAAGGGGTATGGTGGATATCATGCAAAGATGGGACTACACCTTCCTGTATTATATCATTGGCCAAAACACCTCTTAAAAATCCTAATACATCTGTATTGTCTCCTCTATGTACTACTTGGACAGCAGGAAGCTCAGCTACACCTAGACAGGCTATAGGAAACAGCAATGTAGTTAAACGTCTCCTAGCCACACAACTTTCACATTTCTCAGAGCAGGGATGATATACCATGTACCTAACATAGTGTCCTGCAGGTGCGTTCACATGCACATATCTAGGAATTGGTCTAGTTGGGTCAATAGCTTGCCATGGTTCTACACCTTGTAAACTCCAAGCATTAGTACCTTGTGTTAACCATTCACATAGACAGGTCACATGCTGATCATAACATGGGCAAGATACTCTGTCCAGTTTGATGTCACAACAAAACATATATATATATTCAATTTCTTTTTCTGAGATTGTATCGGGGAACAATAGGGTCTGGTGACAGATCCACTATGGTATTGTCTGCGGGGACAGTATCAATGTTCATAGGGGGCAAGGGAATGTCCGATTCAAAGTCTTTTGCCCTTTTAACATGGGAGCAATGCACCCAGGTGGGTACTCCAGCCACTTTTATTGCTGTGTTTGTTGTCAGTACAATCTCTTTTGGTCCAATCCACCTTGGCTGTAATGAAGTTTTCCGTGCCCAATTTCGGATAAACACGAACTCCCCAGGACTGAGGTCATGTAACGGGCTGCTAGGAGGATCCGGAAATGCACTCTTGATTCTAGGATATAAAGCTTTCATAGTGTCAGTCAAAACTTTAACTTGGCTAAGCACAATATCATCATTACATATAAATGCTGAATTACCCCTACCCGTAACTGACAGGGGCATTGCCCTTCCGAATAACAACTCAAATGGAGATAGCCCCAATCTTCCTGGCATCGCGCGTATAGCTAACAGAACATATGGAAGGGCTTCTATCCAGTTTAACTTCTTTTCAGCGCACACCTTCCCTAACTTGATTTTTAAGTCCATGTTTAATCTTTCTACTCTGCCAGAACTCTGGGGATGTCTGGGGCAATGCAACTGCTGACGGATACCTAGAGCCTTACAAAGATTGGACATGATTTCAGAACAAAAATGAGTACCTTGATCGCTATCGATAAAGGACAAATGTCCCCAACGTGGAATTATATCCCTGATCAGAATTTTAACTACAGTGATACTGTCATCCCTGGCAGTGGGCCAAACTTCGGGCCACCCCGACCATCGATCAATTATGACCAATGCCCATTGCATTTTATTCACAGCTGGTAAATGTATAAAATCTAATTGTATAGAGGAAAATGGGGCACTTGGCATTGGTGCTATGGCTGGCGCCATATGTATTGGTTTTCCTGGATTAAATTCAGAACAAATTTGGCACCTTGCCACCAACTGAGAACATTTCACCGACACACCTGGACACCACCAACAGCTCGTTAAATATTGTGTCATAGGTTTTGCTCCTACATGTGCAGGATGATGTAATAATCTAATCAAATACCACTGCAGTGTATTCAGAGCCACAGGTAACTGAGTGGAAATTTGTATCCACACTCCTCTTTCATCCCTTGCAAATTTTTCTGTGTGTGTTGTCAAATATAGCATATCTTCATTGGTCATAAATCTACTCTGCAATTCTGCTACATTATTGTCTAACATTGGCACGACAGTAGAAGGCATCATATTCATGACTTTCTTATGCTCGACGTTAACGGTAATACCGCAGGCTGCTGCCTGAGCCACCTGATCAGCTAAATTATTTCCACAGGTAACCAAGGAATCATCTTTTTGATGGCCTTTGCAATGCACAATTGCAACCTCACAGGGTAATTGCAGAGCTTCTAACAGAGCGACAATGAAGGGTGCGTTCTTTATTGGAGTCCCTGCTGCTGTCATGAAATCTCGTTCTACCCATAAAGCATAATAATCGTGTGATACAGAAAAAACATACATCGAATCCGTCCACAAAGTGGCCGACTGACATCCTGCAATATGCAATGCCGCAATGGCTGCACACAATTCTGCTACCTGTGAAGACACAGGGGGTACTAACGGAACTGATAACAATACTTTGTATAAGTCAGGAGCACAATATTGAACCACCGAAAATCCAGCCGCTTTTCGCCCATTTGGCAACACCAAAGAACTTCCATCTATGAACAGTTTTAATCCATCTTGCAAGGGTACCTTATGTATCTGTTCTCTCACCCGTGGTTTATCCTCAATTAAAGAAGTACAATCATGTTCATCAATTACGTCTGTTACAATAGGTACCAGACTTGCCAAATTCAGAGGAGGTGACCTTTCAAGTGTCACCACTTCATTATTTAATAAACTATCTTCATATTTCAGTCGTCGGGAATTTGACAGATGTTGAGTGCGTGCTCTGGTAAGCAGAGTGTGCACAGAATGAGGTACTCTAAGTAGGACGTGATTTCCTAAGGTAAAATCAACACTCTTTTTTAACAACAACATAGATGCTGCTACTGCCCTTAAGCACGGAGGCAAAACCTTTTCTGTAGCCTCTAACGAACCGCTCAAATAAGCAATAGGTCTTAACCTAACACCATGCTGTTGCACCAGAACACCAGATGCTATACCAGACTTCTCAGAACAATACAAAATAAAAGGTAGTTCATAATCTGCCACGCCCAATGCAGGGGCTGACAGCAGTGCTTCTTTCAATTGAACAAAAGCTTCATTCATCTCTTCAGTGGGGTGAATCTCTTCTTGTTCACTCCCCACCCCACGTAGCGCCTTAGTCAAGGGCAACGCGAGAGCGGTGTAATTTGCAATCCAATTTCTTACATAATTAAACAAACCAAGCACTACACGCAAATTATTCACTGTCTTAGGAAATGGCATAGCTGCTATTGTTCCTTTCCTGTTCACAGGGATTATACGAAAACCTGCTTTCAAATCTTGTCCTAAATAACGTACTTCTGGCATCACAAACTGCAATTTTGATTTTTTAACCTTCAATCCAAGAGCCGCAAGTTCATGCAACACTGTTAATGTATCTTTTCGACACATCTCTTCTGTCGGGGAAGCAATTAACAAATCATCTACATACATCAGAAAAGACGTTTGAGGTGTTAACACCAAGTGTTCTAATGCTCGATGTAACGCTCTAGCGAACAGAACAGGCGAATGCACATACCCCTGGATTAAAGTCGTCCAGGCTAATGATATGCCCCGGTAGTAAAACGAAAATAAATATTGTGAATCCTTGTCTAATGGGACGGTGTGAAACGCATTAGCGATATCTATCACGCTATAGTACGCACAATCTGGAGTCAAACCCGTCAATATAGTTCTTGGATTGGCGGTGACTGCAGCCAGAGGCTGAACAATTGCATTCACAGCCCGTAAATCATGCACTAGACGATATTTACCAGTGTCTTTTTTCTGAATTGCCATGATAGGTGTATTACATGGTGATGAGCATTGTACCAATACTCCAGCTTTCATATATCCGTTAATAATAGGAGCTAAAGCTTGCTCACAAACCGGCTTCAGAGGATATTGTTTGATCACTGGTAACACAACATTAGGTTTCAATTTCACAACTACCGGAATAGCTCCTTTCAGAGTTCCTACATCAAAATCCGATTGAGACCAAAGAATCTGAGGTAAATCATTCAAACACTCATCAGTACAGGTTGGGAAGTTAGTCACCTGCAACAAAACCGGTACTGCATCAGGGATGATTATCATACAGGAAGCAGGAGTACACTGCAACGTAATACAAAACTCAGACATTAAGTCCATTCCAAGGAGATTTAAAGGGACAGTAGGACTTATTAAAAACATGTGCGTGCGTATCATATTCGCTAAGCACACCCTCAATGGATCTGTAAGCAACAACATTGTCCGTTTTCCTTCCACTCCTACTGTACATACACTCTCGGAAGAAATATGATAATTAAAAGGCTGAGTAGGTTGCAATGTAGATCTACTGGCACCTGAATCTATCAAGGCATGTATGATATGTCCTTCCACTGTCAGTGGTATGCATGGATTATGAGTGTCTAATATCACCTGAAATAACAATCTTGTCGGTTCCGCTATATCCTGATGTCATGCCATTCTATACTGTTGAACTGCCTGTTGGGGTGCTGGTGCGGTGAAATTCTGCTGGGTCTGAGCATTGGAGGTCTGGAAAAAAGGGGGTGCGTATACATTTAACGGAGGTGGTCCTATTGCCAACTGCCCCTGCACATGTTGTGCCTGAATAGGTGCATTTTGCACCGACTGTCCTGTCGGAGCAAATTGCCCTGGAGCAGTCATCACCGTCGCACAGTATCTAGCGGAATGTCCAAAGACACCACATCTGACACATACAGTTGAATTTTGCGAATTTCTATATCCGCGTGGTGCTCGCCATTTCCCCTTATTGCCAGTCCCCGCTCCTCGTTGTCCACCATTTCCTCTCTGTGAATGATAATGCTGAAATTGGTTATTTTGACGAGGATCTTCAAAATTGTTATTATTATTATTAGCAGGAACATTTTCCAAGTTTAATAACTGAAGTGCGAGCAAACGCTCTTTTTTCTCCTTCTTCACCTCACCCAACTCTTTCAGATGATGTGCTGCATGTGCACATACTGTAGCAAATGAAAACGATTCCCATCCCACCGTTGCCTTTATTTTATGTGACACACTAGTAGGTAGAAAATTAACGTAATGACTCAATATAAAAGGACGGAAACTCTCATTATCTGCAGCTCCAGGTCCCATAATTTGAGTAAACGCTTCCCTAGTTTTATCCATAAAGGTATATGCTGTGTCATCATTAGCAAAGGTACAGGTTTCCAAACATTGTAATGGCGGTTTTACCGGGAACAAAGATTTTATGTCGGCAACTAAAGCCGTTGTACGCGCTGCATCACCAGCACTGCCTGCAGCGATACTTCCCGTGCCATCTACACGTGTGGGATAAGTTGGAACTGATAGCATGTCGTCTCCCCAAATCCATAATGTCATAAGATCTCTAAATTTTGCTGGGGGAAGGAGCTTTTGCAACAAAACTCTAGTATCTGCCCAATTGGCTTCTTGCGCACGCACTGCATTCAGAAAATACTCAGTGAATTTATTAATGTCCTTCTCTGCCGAAGGGCATCGCTCCTGGAGCGTTGCGAGGTCCCAAATCGCCCAGGGATAATGTACTCTAGCCACTACATCGGCAGGGTCTCTAAACACTTCTCTCATAGGGTTTAAGCCTTCAGTTACATCATCATCTGTCTCAGTGAGATCTCGTCGTTGCATACGACACATTTCTCTTGTGTTTACTCGTCTAGTTGCAGATCTAAGCCGCTCAACATTCGACTGCTCCTCCTCTTTAACCCCAGGGGCATTATGTGTTGCTAATCTGCGCAATGCAAGTTTAGGTTTGGTGTCTCCAGGCTTAATCTTAGTACCTGGGGGTTTACTTGCTACAAAAGTGAAAGCCTCAGGGGCTGAGAAATTAGAGAAAGTAAGGGTGATTCCCGTATCACCTATTGTGACTGGAATATCGGAGTGCATGAGAGATTGCTCCTCCTCCACCCCAGTCTCGCTCACCTCTTCGTGAGCCTCCTCCTTATCCACATCCTGCGTTCCCCCCGACATATCGGGGCACCCCATTACTGAGGCTAGTGTGCCCTGTTTTATGGGACGTCTTTCAGTCTCTGAAGGCTTTGCGGCGGCACCTGTAGCACTCAGTCCCGGCGAGCCTGTACTAAGCTTCGGAACAAGCTTCGGAACAAGAAGCGGAGGAGGGGGGGGTGCAGGCCATTTTGGCGAGGCTGGCAGTCCAATAGTCGAACGGCCCCCTCTGCCATCATCCTCAGGAGGTGGAACTACCTCATATGGGGGTCGCTCCAACACGGGACATAATTTATTCTCCTGAGATAAATGTTTAATAGCCTTATTGCGTTCTTTTAAAGTTGTCCGCAAATGCGCAAGCTCTTTATCGGTTGCGTCAAGCTTTTTCTCATGGCTAACTAGTTGCCAAAGTAATGCTGCCTTCCTTTGTTCTTGGACTGCCTTAGTGCTATTTTTACGCGCGGCTAGGTGGTCAATCAATCCCTCTACCAGATCTAAACTAAAGGTACCTTTTTCTGGCCAGCGGGAATTGTTGCCCCTACAATCTAAGGTCTTACTAGCCCATTCAGAACAATATTTAACTACCCATGGACCATATAATTGTTCCATAATATATTTCGGAGACGCATCTCCTTCTTCAACTAAATATTGTTTCCTTTGGGGTGTAGTCCCGTTACTAAATAAACCCCTTTTTGTGGTGGCATTCCCCATCTTCCCACAAACCGTTAATACCTGACTTTATGCTGGCTAGCAAGCATATTCGGCATCAAGAGATGACAACACCACTCACACAGGAAACAATTACTGATCCAAAAGATTATACCCACTGAAATCTTTTCTACATGCGACTATAGAGTACGCGTGCATGCACAGCGCAGCAGAGAGAGCAACAGGTGAACAGCTAAATGCGTCAACATAAGATGCATCGACACTCACCTGTATCTGCTCCTCGCCGGCGGCACTGTCTCAGCGTGGGACAAACTCCAGCGGAGTGTCCTCAGGGCAGCATACCAGCGACCAGCATCAGCGATCGTCACAGCCCCTCGTTGCCCCCAGGACACGAACGCGAGAATGCCCCGGAGTAGGGCACAACAGCGAAAACGCTGCCCGCGTGCCTCCACCAACTGTTAAACCCGGGAGTTATACCCAAAGTTTAATTGGCCCTTACATTAAGATTTAGCAAATATTTGGTAGAGCGAATAGGTAGCCAATATATTAAATTATATATAATCTGTTGGATCAGGGAATTCCCACCCCGAGAATTAAGGCATGCAATAAATGAGACGGACTCAAGAAATGTACACACCAGTCTCTGATGAAAGGTTCAAAGAAGTCAAATTTTATGAAGTAAAAGTATGATAATATACAGTTTGCATCAGTCCACAGTGCCTGTGGGATGGGTTTAAATGATTCCCACGTCATACAAAGATATCAGTTCAGAGCACAATTGGTTCATACAGGTTTGCCGTACTCAGCACTAAGCGCTAAGTTTCGTTTTAGGAGGGAACAGAGCTTTCCTCCTCTGCGTTCAACTCAAGGCTGTCTGCAAGAGATAACATTCAGTGTTTCCACACAGAGACTATTTGTCTGTAAATTCTATCATGTACTAGGCTGAATGTGAAGGCCTTATTATTCGTGGTAAACACGTTGGAATGTACACTGTCGGTGTTCAAAGTGCTGACATGACCAAACTAATATAAATTGTCTGCAAATGTATTATTCATCATTGAAAACTAATATAGATATTGGAGAATATAATGTACTACACACTTCATCACTAATACTTGGTATTCTTACTCTTTCTAAAGAACAAAATAATATTATATTCATATAAAATATATATATGCATTACATTGGGGAGACAAAATACAGGATAATGATTAGACTTTTAGGATGAGAACAAGAAAGTAATGGTTATACTTATAAAATACTGTATATTGATTAAAACACATATATTTTCTATGGTGTCAACTAATGCCACCATGTTTCACTACTTCATAACATGTTTTTAAAATAAAGGGCCTTTCTAGTAAAATGCACCAGTGTCAACTGCGTTATATGGCAATGGAGGAGCAGGTCTCTACAATGAACCAGGGTGTATATAAAATAACAACAC